>QPKB01000001.1:56886626-57080648 GCA_003546025.1 Camphora micrantha
TTAGGTCATCATTTCATTAGCATTTGTGGACTTGATTAGGTTTAATTGCATAAAATTGCACTCAATTTCATGATTTCATGCATTTGGGATTATTTTTGGAAACATGGTCAAAATAGGTTAAAATTCATTGAATTGCATGATTTTCGTGAAATTAAGTTTTTCTCATCACATTTATTACCCCAAAAATTAGGCTTTTGGTTTCATCAATGCATATCTTGCTATTTTTGGCACCATGTGCTATTTTTGGATAGTTTGTCATCTTGGTGCATCATTAGGAATGTAGGGTCCCATGCATGATTCATGTTTATTTTATTACATGTAATTAAATTTATTTCTTTCAATTTGTAGGAGAAATCAGTATGGGACCAAATTGATGAAATTTGAGAAGAGAGGTCAAAGGAGAGTCAAATAAGCATGCCTTGGACGTCCAACATGGGCCCACACACCCCATTGCATGCCAACATAGAAGTTTCCATTTGTGCACAATTATTCTCGGATTTTTCAGGGGCAGCAACTTAAAACGGTCATAACTCTCAAACCGAGTGTCGGATCGGTACAATCTAGCCACCGTTGGAAAGCTCTTTTCGAGTAGATATCCGTGGAGCCCAAGATTGCATGAATCAGAGCTATATTGAGGGAGATACGACCTCGGGAAGTTGTCTGCTACAGTTTTAGGCGGGAATTGCAAGAAATCTCAATATTTGGAAAGTTTTATCCTTCTACATCATCATGCAAATTTTAGAGATATTCTTGGAATTGTACAAGGAAGGTGTGTGCATCAAGAAATCTAATAAGGCAAGGAGATCTATCAAATTTAAAAGTCTTTCCAAAGAGGAGAAACCAAGTTGTGTTGGAGGTCCACCAGTCTTGGATGTCCCACATATGGGAGCACAAATTTAGGCACACAATCTGAATTTTTTTGGAATCCTTCTCATGTGCAATCTTAAAGACCTTTTGAGGAGTCCAAAGATGGAAAGAATGGGACCACAAGACTTTATCATTAGCAAGAAAAGTTGCCAAGATAGGATGGTTGCTTAGAGTTCAAGCTAAGATGGAAGAGGACTCTTACCAAACAAGGAATATAAAAGATTATAAAAAGAGAGCCAACAAGAGGGTTGGACGTCTATAACTCTTGTGTAGAATCTTGGAGATTTTCTCTCTCTCCATTCCACTCTCATCCACCTTTCTCTCTCTAAATCCCTTTCTTCTTCTTCTCCCTTCTAATTCTTTAGACATAGGTTGAGAGATCATGTTGAGAGAATGAAAAAGAGAGAAGAATCTTAATTTTTTGTACTTAAAGATCAAGGAATAAAGACATTATTTGCATTGATTCTGCGTATTCTCAATGTAAGTGATTTAATTTTCTTTCTTCTAGTTCTTTTATGTGTTTTGATTGGAGACAATATTTCACATGATTAGATCTAGGGATTTGAAAATAAATTAAATAGATTAAAAGTCGAGAGACATCAAATAATCACTTGCATAAATTTTTCCTACTCTGAGAAGAGAGGACTGCATCATCATCGCATTGTCAATACTTGTAGGATTGTCTAGTTTCTAGATCTTTGGTTCTACTTTTCCGCTTTTTATTTTTCCACCCTTTTGTTTTATTTTGAAGTTAATATTCTGATTACTATTTTTATTTACAGATTCCAGATTTAAAAAACCCAATTTGCATCTTTCTATGTTTTGTAGAACTTTCTATTTTTATTACTTGCATAATATATGGTTGGAAAGTGTCTTTTTACATACTTCATATTTAGAAATTGCATTAGGATAGGATTTTGTTGCTGAAATCACAAGATTATCAACTGATTAGAAAGATTAAATTCGGACTTGGTATGTGAATAGTGAAAAATTCTGCACAGTTTCAGCAGAATTGGCTTAACTGGGTTACAAAAGTACGTGATTTAAAAACCAGTTAAACGTTGATGTTTTGGTCCGAAAAATAGCAGATTTAAAGTATGATAATTGGACTTTGAAACCCCAGAATTTCAGTCAAAAATAATCTCGGGAACCGTGTCAACTAGAGGCTCAAACAGGGGTAGTTGGTAAGCCTGCGTTCAGATTTCAGCAGCAAAACAGTTCAAGTAGGCATCTTTAGGAGATCATATCTTTTTCGTTTTAAGTCCTTTTTCCATTCTTCTTTTTTTGTTGTGTTCATGAATCATTAGAGAATTGATTCCAGCCATTAGATTTAGGTCCATATCAGCTTAGATGAGTCGTACAGTCCAGAGAAATTGGGCTTGTGCAAGAGTTTTCATACTTAGAATTTTTACAGCATGCGTGAGTTTTTTAGAAACTTGCATAGAATTGCATTGTTAGCATTTAGCGCATTATAGATCATTCATATTTGCATAAAAAGTGATTTTGGTAATTAGTATCTAATTTAGGAAGTTTTGTTTTGATTTATTTTATATTAAATTGGTTGTTTAATTTGTGTATTCTTTTGCAGGTTTTAGTATTATCTAGATTAGGTTTCTTATTTAGATTAGTGGTTTTATTGTTGGAAAGTTTCTTAAAAAGCATTGCTCCCTGTGGATCGACCTGGACTCACCAGATTATTACTACAATTGCACCCTATACTTGGGGTCCGATCAAGTTTTTGGCGCCGTTGCCGGGGAGCGCCAGTAAAGGTAACTTTCTGACTTTCTATTTAAATCGTACATTACTTTTGGCATCTTTCTAGAGATAGGGGGTGCATGCATGGAATGTTGAAACTGCCCTAATTTGGATTAGGAAAGTGCATGGAATGTTAGCAACTCACATCATTGATTTTTAGAAAATTCCAAAAAGTTACCAAAATTTCCAATTTTTTTAGGATTTATTTTTGTAGTTAGCTCCTTAAGGAAGGAAAGTGGAACTAAGGCCTGAAGCTGCGTTCTTTGGTTAAGCTCGATGCCTAAGAAAAGCCTTGTCCCAAAAAGGGAGATAGTCAAGCTATTCGAGGCAAGTGGTTTTTAAGCGGGACCGTTGTGACCTCACCACTTACCTGGGGGCTAACCTGGTCGAGTTGACTTCATAAGTTCGAGTTAAGGGCTAAGGTGAACCTTTTAACCTTTAGTGAGTTTAGTTGTTGTTCTAGGTTAATTTCTTTATTTTCACCAAATTTAAAAAAAAATTAAAAAAATTAAAAAAAAAAAATCAAGATTCCCAAAAAGAAGGATAGGCCTCCACCAATTTGGCAAAGAGATTCAGGGCATAGATTAAGAAGGAAGGAATCTCCGATTAATAGCAATATTGAAAACTTTGAATCTCCTTTGAGACCATCACCAATGGCGAGTGGGTCCGGTATTGGCAACAACAATAATGACCGGAATGGCCGGAATAACAATGATAATAATGAGGAGGTAAACCAAAGGGCTAGGAGTTTACGAGACTACCTCCAACCCACACGAACAACCACACCTTCTTGCATGGTCGTCCCACCCAATGTGGGAAATTTTGAAATAAAACCGGGCGTGATACAATTACTCCCTAAGTTCCATGGCCTCGATTCAGAAAGCGCATACTCGCACTTAAGGGAATTTGAAGAAGTATGTGCCACTTTACACTTCAATAATATTGGGGGGGACATAGTCAAATTCAGATTATTCCCTTTTTCACTGAAGGAGAAGGCAAAAATATGGCTGCATTCCCTTAGGCCCAATTCGATTACCACTTGGAATGTTATGGTGAGAGAATTCTTGAAAAAGTTTTTCCCGCTTCACAAAACCAACACTTTGAGGAGACACATAATGAATTTCAAACAAAAAGACAAAGAGTCTTTCTTCAAGTGTTGGGAACGCTACAAAGAGCTCTTACAAGCCTGCCCACATCATGGATTCGAATCATGGCGCGTAATTGGTATGTTTTATGATGGGTTAACTTCTGAAATGCGCCAATTCGTTGAAACGATGTGTAATGGTGAGTTTTTGAGCAAAAACCCAGATGAAGCATGGGACTACTTAGATTCTTTGGCAGAAAGTGCCCAAAATTGGGACACTTCGGATGGAATTGACAATCCAAGGCAATCGAATAATCCTAAGGGAGGGGGAATATATCGACTTCAAGAAGATGAAATGGAACTCAATGCAAAAGTAGCCTCCCTAACCAGAAAAATTGAAGCCATGGAAATGGGGAGGAGTAAACAGCCCGTCACTGTGTGTGGTATTTGTGACTGTGACACCCACTCTTTAGAGGATTGCCCAACAATCTTAGCTTTCAAAGAGGTGTTACAGGAACAAGCCAATGCTACTAATGCATATCAGAGGCCGTTCAACAATCAACTCGGTAACTCGTATAACCCCACTTGGAGGAACCATCCAAATTTCAGTTGGAGGAATGGGCCTACTGCTAATCAGGAGTCGGTCCCTCAAAGACCTACACATCAAGGTGGTGACTTTAGGCCCTCAACACAAGGAGCCCAATACACACCATCCCCTCCTCAGTCTCAAAATAGGTCTCTGGAGGATCTGCTGACAAATTTAATTCAAACTCAGAATTCCATCATTCAAAACAATCAACAAACTTTTCTAGACTTTCAAAAAGAGGTGAGAACCTCAATTGGCCAACTCAGTAATGCCCTTCAAAATAGGGAGAAGGGGGCTTTCCCAGCCCAACCATATCCGAACCCTAAGGGACAATATGAAGTGGCCAATGTAGGTCCTTCTACCTCAAAGGAGCAGGTGCAAGCTGTGACCACTTTGCGGAGTGGTAAAGAAATTTCAAAAGATGATTCGAAAAAAGGAAAATCATCTGCATCCACGGATCAAAAAGTTTTTTTTTAAATAAGGCTGAATCTAAAGAGGTCTTAGAAAAGGTTGCTGATGACAAAGAGAAGGAACCCGAAATTTCTGAGTACAAGCCTGTGGCCCCATTCCCCCAACGACTGAGATCGCCAAAGCAAATGGTCCCAAATGAGGAGATTCTGGATATCTTCAGAGAAGTCAAGATTAATATCCCGCTTTTGGATGCCATCAAACAGATTCCATCTTACGCTAAGTTCCTCAAAGATTTATGCACAATCAAGCGTAAGATGCATGTTTCTAAGAAAGCTTTCTTAGCTGAGCAAGCAAGCTCGATTCTAAGACAAGATGTTCCCCCCAAATATAAAGATCCGGGATGCCCCACAGTATCGTGCATCATTGGAAATTTCCAAATCGAACAAGCGTTACTCGATTTGGGAGCTAGTGTCAATCTACTTCCTTACTCGGTTTATCAACAATTGGGGCTAGGCGAGTTGAAACCCACCCAGGTCACTCTTCAACTCGCTGACAGATCGATAAAGAAACCAAGGGGGATGGTGGAAGATGTCTTAGTACAAATAGAGAAGTTCTACTTTCCAGTGGACTTCATAGTTTTGGATACCCAACCTGTGGCAAACACTAAGACTCAAATTCCGGTAATATTGGGTAGACCCTTCTTAGCCACTTCAAATGCACTTATCAATTGCCGGAACGGGGTAATGAAGCTTTCTTTCGGAAACATGACCATTGAGCTCAATGTTTTCAATGCGTGCAAACAAATGCGGGATGATGGTCCTGATTCTGAAGAGATTGATATAATTGAAACAATTGTTCAAGAATCTCTTGCGGAGTTAGCCGACCCCAATTCCTTGTACCCTTTTGAATCTGATTTGCCAAATTCTCTTGACATTGAAAATGATCCTGTTCGGATGGCCAGTAATGTGTGGAACCTGAAAAATGAGGAGCTAATACCATCTGGGTCTAAGTCTCTTCCCTCTCAGGTGAGGCCACCCAAACCTGAGTTGAAACCTCTGCCAATTGACCTCAAATATGCATACCTAGGGGATGATGAAACGTTCCCAGTTGTAATTTCTGCACACCTAGACAAGGACCAAGAGGTGAAATTAATGGAAGTACTTAAGCAGCACAAGGGTGCAATCGCATGGACTGTGGCTGATATTAAAGGCATTGACCCTTACGTGTGTACCCACCATATTTACCTTGAAGAAAATGCAAAACCATCTAGACAAATGCAACGCCGGCTCAACCCCACCATGCAGGAGGTGGTTAGGGCTGAAGTTTTAAAACTTCTGGATGTGGGTATCATTTATCCGATCTCAGATAGTCAGTGGGTCAGCCCTACCCAAGTAGTACCAAAGAAAGCTGGCATCACTGTAGTCAAGAATGATAAGGATGAACTCATCCCTAGCCGGATACCCTCAGGTTGGAGGGTATGTATTGACTACAGAAAGCTCAATGCGGTCACACGTAAGGACCATTTTCCGCTACCCTTTTTGGACCAAATTTTGGAAAGGGTAGCAGGCCACCCATACTACTGCTTCTTGGATGGGTACTCAGGATACAACCAGATAGAAATCGCCCCTGAGGACCAAGAGAAAACCACATTCACATGTCCCTTCGGAACTTTCGCCTACCAGCGAATGCCCTTTGGACTATGCAATGCCCGCTACTTTCCAACGCTGCATGTTGAGCTTATTCAGCGATATGGTGGAGCGTTTCCTTGAGGTCTTCATGGATGATTTCT
This sequence comes from Camphora micrantha, assembly GCA_003546025.1. NCBI lineage: Eukaryota > Viridiplantae > Streptophyta > Magnoliopsida > Laurales > Lauraceae > Camphora > Camphora micrantha. The sequence continues at coordinate 56,893,119 of QPKB01000001.1, forward strand.
CCGTTTTCGGTAATTCTTTCAAAGACTGCTTAAGTAATTTGGAAAAGGTCCTTGTTAGATGTGAAGAAAAGAACCTGGTGTTAAATTGGGAGAAATGTCACTTCATGGTTCAAAAAGGAATAGTCCTTGGCCATATTGTTTCATCCAAAGGAATGGAAGTTGACAAGTCAAAAATAAATCTGATCTCCAATCTGCCCGTCCCAAGAACCGTTAAAGATATCAGATCGTTCTTAGGGAATGCAGGCTTTTACAGAAGGTTTATAAAAGATTTCAGCACTCTCTCCAGACCACTGTGTAACCTTCTGTTAAAAGATACTCAATTTGAGTGGACTGAGGCCTGTCACGAAGCTTTCACCAAGCTAAAGGGCATGCTGACTTCCGCTCCGATTATGCAACCGCCTGACTGGAGCCTGCCCTTTGAACTTATGTGTGATGCAAGTGATTATGCGGTTGGGGCTGTGTTGGGGCAACGTAAGGAAAAGAAACCTTACGTGATTTATTATGCAAGCCGAACTTTGAATAGCGCACAGATCAATTATTCCACCACAGAGAAAGAATTATTGGCTGTGGTCTTTGCGCTTGACAAATTCTGCTCATACTTGCTAGGATCCAAGATCACAGTGTTCACCGATCATTCGGCACTGAAATATCTCCTTTCTAAAAAGGATGCAAAACCACGCCTCATTCGTTGGATCCTTCTACTCCAGGAATTTGATATAGAAATCCGTGATAAGAAAGGAGTAGAAAATACAGTTGCAGATCACCTATCATGACTGGTCATTTCCGAATCTTTGGAATCCACACCCATCCAGGACACCTTCCCTGACGAACAATTGTTCGTAGTATCCCAATTACCCTGGTATGCAGACATTGCCAACTATCTTGCAACAAGAACAGTCCCAGAACATTGGAATAAGCAAGATAGGGATAAATTCTTTTCTGAGGTCCGGAATTTTTTCTGGGATGACCCGTATTTGTTTAAGTATTGCCCAGACCAAATCATTAGGAGATGTGTGCCAAATGATGAGCAAAACATTGTCATCTCCTTTTGTCATTCACAGGCAAGTGGGGGCCATTTCTCTTCTAAAAAGACCGCCTTTAAGATTTTGCAATGCGGTTTTTACTGGCCCACCCTTTTTAGAGATGCCCATAAATATTGCAAGTCTTGTGAAAACTGTCAAAAATTGGGTTCCATCTCAAAAAGGAACATGATGCCCTTAAACCCAATTCTGATCATTGAGTTGTTTGATGTATGGGGTATAGATTTTATGGGACCGTTTCCCCAAAGTTTTGGCTATCTCTACATTTTAGTAGCTGTTGATTATGTGTCCAAGTGGATTGAAGCTATCCCATGTCGGAAAAATGATGCTAATATTGTCAAGAAATTTCTAAAGGAGCACATATTTTCTCGATTCGGGACCCCACGAGCCATCATTAGTGATGGTGGCACCCACTTCTGTAATCGTGTAATCGAAGCATTATTGAAAAAATACGGAATTACACACAAAGTGGCTACCCCTTATCACCCCCAAACTAGTGGTCAAGTTGAGGTCTCAAATCGGGAAATCAAACGTATATTGGAGACCACAGTAAACCCTACTCGGAAGGATTGGTCACTCCGACTATCCGACGCATTATGGGCTTACCGCACTGCATTCAAAACTCCAATAGGAATGTCTCCATACCGACTGATTTATGGGAAAGCTTGCCACCTTCCGGTGGAATTGGAACATAAAGCATATTGGGCAATAAAACAACTAAACTTTGATATGGAGAAAGCTGGCATTAAGAGAAAATTTCAAATGAATGAATTAGAAGAGATTCGCAACGAGGCTTATCAAAGTTCTCGTATTTACAAAGACAGGACAAAGATTTTCCATGATAAAAACATTTTTAGAAAAGCTTTTCACCCTTCACAAAAAGTCCTTCTTTACAATTCTCGTTTGCATCTCTTTCCTGGGAAGCTGAGATCTCGCTGGAGTGGCCCCTTTATTGTTAAGCATGTCTTTTCGCACGGGGCAGTTGAGTTAGAGAATCCTAAGGATGGTTCAGTTTTCAAAGTCAATGGGCAACGTCTAAAACCATTCTTGGAACCATTTGATTCAGAGGACACTATTTTACCTCTGCCTAGTCCTGACTATCAGGATTGACGAGCGTTGGATCTGACAGCGTTCAACTCTGTGTACATATATAAATATTTCTTGCTGCTTTGTTTTTGTGTCTTTTGCCTCATTTTGGACAGATTCACGGGAGAGCTGCGGTATCCCAGGTGCTTTCTACACTTTACCCTCTGTTACTTTTATATTCCTCATGTTTTGTATTTTCAATGATTCATTTTCACATCGAGGACGATGTTCATGCTAGGTTGGGGGGTAGGGATAAGCACACCTGTCCATCTTTAGACAAAAGTTTTACACTTTTTATATAAAAAAAAAATATCTTTTTTTTTAGGGTTTTAAAAATTAAAAAAAAAAAGAGAGGAAAATTTCAAAAGGATTTTTACAAAACGAAGATACCTTGAATTTCGGAATTTTCAATGCTTTGGGCAAAAAAAAAAAAAAAAAAAAAAAAAAAAAAAAAAAAAAAAAAAAAAGAAGAAAAAAAGAAGAAGAAGAAAAGAGCAAATGGTTCACTATTTTGTTTAAGGAAAGAGTTTTTGGAAAAGTGCTGATTTTTGATCCCTCACCTTTACACAGTCTGTATACGTTTTCAAGGTTTTGAATGTGAAGCTATGATTTTCCGTTTTCTTTGACGATTGGATTGAAAATATGATGGAAAACTGACCCTTAGTTTCACAGTCTCCTGGTTCATATGGGTGGTCTGATCAGCCACAAACCATTGAATTAATTCGGGCACATGGAAATGGCTGCCTATTATTGGGGACCCTAAAAATAAAAATAAAAAAAAAGAAAAAAAAAAAAAGAAAAAAAAAGAAAGAAAAGCAAAAAAGAAAAAAAAAGTGTTTAGAATAAAACCTTATGTGACTAGTTTGGGTTCGTAGCCTTTTTAATCCGAGCCAGTAAGCCTGTAGGGGTATTTACATACCTAGTGCCCTAAAAACATCTGTTTTGGGAGTCACTGGCTGAATGCTCGTTACATGGGTTAATTAGAAAGCTTAAGGGACTTGGGCATTGCACAGTCCCATGTGTGCATAAAAAAAAAAATAAAAAAAATACATATATATATATATATAAAGAGTACGGCCTTTGAAAAAACAGTAGTGTGAAAGCCGTCATGGTCGCCTTGAGAGGAAAACTGTTTTTCTTTGCTAAGGTTAGGTGGCCCAGAATTTTGGATAAAAAATCGTTTTCACGGAAATTTTTGGTGGATCATTTGATGCCTATGTTTTTTCGTATACTCACTTATCACTGTGCACGATCAGTTCAGCATGATTTCGCGAATTTCTGACCAAAAGATGAGATTTGTGAACCTAATTTAAGATTTTCCTTTGAAAAATTCCAAGAATCGAGAATATCCAAAGTTTGTAAACTTTCTTTTGGAAAAGTTCCCATGGTTTTGTTAGGGTTCTACTTTGGATTGAAAGAAAAAGAAGAAGAATTTTGTGGGTACATTCACTGCAAACCCTCACGAGGCACAACTCGTCCACTAGGGGGAACCTAGGGGTTTAAGGGCTTACTGCATACGCTAAATGCAGTCGAGAGTACCAGCGAAAGTGGTGTTTTTTTTTTTATTTCTATTTTCTGCATTAGTTTGTTTTCGTTAGGATTAGTTTATGTGTTTTATTCCTTATCGCTTATTTTGCTAAGGGACTAGCAAAAAGCTGGTTGGGGGGTGTGATAAGTCCTCAAAACTAGGTCATTAGGTCATCATTTCATTAGCATTTGTGGACTTGATTAGGTTTAATTGCATAAAATTGCACTCAATTTCATGATTTCATGCATTTGGGATTATTTTTGGAAACATGGTCAAAATAGGTTAAACTTCATTGAATTGCATGATTTTCGTGAAATTAAGTTTTTCTCATCACATTTATCACCCCAAAAATTAGGCTTTTGGTTTCATCAATGCATATCTTGTTATTTTTGGCACCATGTGCTATTTTTGGATAGTTTGTCATCTTGGTGCATCATTAGGAATGTAGGGTCCCATGCATGATTCATGTTTATTTTATTACATGTAATAAATTTATTTCTTTCAATTTGTAGGAGAAATCAGTATGGGACCAAATTGATGAAATTTGAGAAGAGAGGTCAAAGGAGAGTCAAATAAGCATGCCTTGGACGTCCAACATGGGCCCACACACCCCATTGCATGCCAACATAGAAGTTTCCATTTGTGCACAATTATTCTCGGATTTTTCAGGGGCAGCAACTTAAAACGGTCATAACTCTCAAACCGAGTGTCGGATCGGTACAATCTAGCCACCGTTGGAAAGCTCTTTTCGAGTAGATATCCGTGGAGCCCAAGATTGCATGAATCAGAGCTATATTGAGGGAGATACGACCTCGGGAAGTTGTCTGCTACAGTTTTAGGCGGGAATTGCAAGAAATCTCAATATTTGGAAAGTTTTATCCTTCTACATCATCATGCAAATTTTAGAGATATTCTTGGAATTGTACAAGGAAGGTGTGTGCATCAAGAAATCTAATAAGGCAAGGAGATCTATCAAATTTAAAAGTCTTTCCAAAGAGGAGAAACCAAGTTGTGTTGGAGGTCCACAAGTCTTGGATGTCCCACATATGGGAACACAAATTTAGGCACACAATCTGAATTTTTTTGGAATCCTTCTCATGTGCAATCTTAAAGACCTTTTGAGGAGTCCAAAGATGGAAAGAATGGGACCACAAGACTTTATCATTAGCAAGAAAAGTTGCCAAGATAGGATGGTTGCTTAGAGTTCAAGCTAAGATGGAAGAGGAGTCTTACCAAACAAGGAATATGAAAGATTATAAAAAGAGAGCCAACAAGAGGGTTGGACGTCCATGAAGTTAGTGTAGAAACTTTGGAGGTTTTCTCTCTCCATTCCACTCTCATCCACCTTTCTCTCTCTAAATCCCTTTCTTCTTCTTCTCCCTTCTAATTCTTTAGACATAGGTTGAGAGATCATGTTGAGAGAATGAAAAAGAGAGAAGAATCTTAATTTTTTGTACTTAAAGATCAAGGAATAAAGACATTATTTGCATTGATTCTGCGTATTCTCAATGTAAGTGATTTAATTTTCTTTCTTCTAGTTCTTTTATGTGTTTTGATTGGAGACAATATTTCACATGATTAGATCTAGGGATTTGAAAATAAATTAAATAGATTAAAAGTCGAGAGACATCAAATAATCACTTGCATAAATTTTTCCTACTCTGAGAAGAGAGGACTGCATCATCATCGCAATATTGTCAATACTTGTAGGATTGTCTAGTTTCTAGATCTTTGGTACTACTTTTCCGCTTTTTATTTTTCCACCCTTTTGTTTTATTTTGAAGTTAATATTCTGATTACTATTTTTATTTACAGATTCCAGATTAAAAAAAACCCAATTTGCATCTTTCTATGTTTTGTAGAACTTTCTATTTTTATTACTTGCATAATATATGGTTGGAAAGTGTCTTTTTACATACTTCATATTTAGAAATTGCATTAGAATACAATTTTGCTGCTGAAATCACAAGATTATAAACTGATTCGAAAGATTAAATTCGGACCTGGTATGTGAATAGTGAAAAATCCTGCACAGTTTCAGCAGAATTGACTTAACTGGGTTACAAAAGTGCGTGATTTAAAAACCAGTTAAACGTTGATGTTTTGGTCTGAAAAATAGCAGATTTAAAGTATAATAATTGGACTTTGAAACCCCAGAATTTCAGTCAAAAATAATCTCGGGAACCGTGTCAACCAGAGGCTCAAACAGGGGTAGTTGGTAAGCCTGCGTTCAGATTTCAGCAGCAAAACAGTTCAAGTAGGCATCTTTAGGAGATCATATCTTTTTCGTTTTAAGTCCTTTTTCCTTTCTTCTTTTTTTGTTGTGTTCATGAATCATTAGAGAATTGATTCCAGCCATTAGATTTAGGTTCATATCATCTTAGATGAGTCGTACAGTCCAGAGAAATTGGGCTTGTGCAAGAGTTTTCATACTTAGAATTTTTACAGCATGCATGAGTTTTTTAGAAACTTGCATAGAATTGCATTGTTAGCGTTTAGGGCATTATAGATCATTCATATTTGCATAAAAAGTGATTTTGGTAATTAGTATCTAATTTAGGAAGTTTTGTTTTGATTTATTTTATATTAAATTGGTTGTTTAATTTGTGTATTCTTTTGCAGGTTTTAGTATTATCTAGATTAGGTTTCTTATTTAGATTAGTGTTTTTATTGTTGGAAAGTTTCTTAAAAAGCATTGCTCCCTGTGGATTGACCTGGACTCACCAGATTATTACTACAATTGCACCCTATACTTGGGGTCCGATCATTCTTCTATTCGTATGTTGTTAGCCTTGGTTGCACAATTTGATCTTGATTCGTGCAACTTGATGTTAAAACTGCATTTTTGCATGGTGACCTGAATGAGGAGATCTACATGACCCAACCAGATGGATATAAGGTTGCTGGTAAAGAACATTTGGCTTGTAAACTGAAAAAATCGTTGTATGGTTTGAAACAATCTCCGAGACAATAGTACAAACGATTTGACAAGTTTATGATTGGGCAGAAGTACACACGGAGTTCTTTTGATCATTGTGTTTACTATCGCGAATTACAGAATGGAACCTTCATTTATTAGCTCTTATATGTCAATGATATGCTTATAGCTTCTAAGAGCAAGGTGGAGATTGAAAAATTGAAGACTCAGATGAGTATTGAATTTGAAATGAAGGATCTGGGGGAAGCCAAGAAGATACTTGGTATGGAAATTCAGAGAGACAGGGTGCAAGGCAAGGTTTGTCTGTCGCAGAAACAGTATTTGAAGAAGATACTACAGCGTTTTGGTATGGATGCAAAAACAAAACCTGTAAGTACACCTCTTGCCTCTCACTTCAAGCTTAGCGCTGCTATGTCTCCTAGCACAGATGATGAGCGTCATTACATGGCTCAGGTTCCTTATCAGAGTGTTGTTGGTAGTTTGATGTATGCGATGGTGTGTACTAGGCCCGACATTTCACAGGCTGTTAGTATAGTAAGCAGATATATGCATGATCCAGGAAAAGGGCACTGGCAAGCGGTGAAATGGATCCTAAGGTATATTCTGGGTACCGTGGATGTTGGTTTGGTGTTTCAGCAGGATGATTGTATTTGTCAGCATGTGGTTGGATATGTGGATTCCGATTACGCTGGTGATTTGGATAAGCGCTGGTCTACTACAGGTTATGTGTTCACACTTGCAAGGGGACCGGTGAGTTGGAGGTCAACGTTACAGTCTACAGTTGCTTTGTCAACTACTGAGGCAAAGTACATGGCAGTGAAAGAGGCCATTAAGGAGGCCATTTAACATCAAGGTTTGCTTGATGACATGGGGATCTTTCAGGAGCACATGAATGTTCATTGTGATAGTCAAAGTGCCATTTGTTTGGCAAAGGATCAGGTTCATCATTCACGTACGAAGCACATCGATGTACGGTATCATTTTGTACGGGAGATTGTTGACGAGGGAGATATACTTCTTTAGAAAATCGCAACAGCTGATAACCCTGCAAATATGCTGACTAAGGTTGTGACTGGGGTCAAGTTTAAGCATTGCTTGGACTTGATCAACATCCTGCGAGTTTGAGCACCTTCGGGTGTATAGCGTCTACAGGCGCATTTGAAGGCGTGTGATTGCATGCCAAGGTGGAAAATGTTTGTGACCTGCAAATCTCGCCAAGGTGGAGATTTGTTAGGTTCATAGGTTTTGGCTCATTTTAGAGGCCCAATTTATTTGTATTAGGGTTGAGGGGTAATTTAGTCTTTGTTAAAAACTATATATTATCTCTTTTGTTTGTAACCCTAAGTTAGGGAAAATCTCTTATTAGTGGAGAAGAAAAGACGAGCTTTTGTCTGTGGACGTAGGTGTGAAATCACCGAACCACGTAAATCTTTGTTCCTTTTCGTATTGCTTAAAAATTTGCTTGTTGATCGCACGTTTCCGCACTCACAATCACAACACTAAGTTTACAACTTGAAGCTCTTCAGAAGGCATGAGCTATTGAGCCAATTTCTTATGTTCCCTCCACCCCTGCCATCTTCTCTATGCTGATGATATTTTGCTCTTTAACAAATCCTATAAGCGTGGTTTGAGAAGTGTTAATGAGCTCTTTGCCTCTTACCAAGCTTCTTTTGGTCAGCATTTCAACCTCCAGAAGAGTCAGTTGTTCGTGGGAAAATGCCCTTCTAGGAGAGCCCATATGGTTTCAAAGTTTCTTCACATCCCTCAGGCTACTCTTCCCTCTACCTATCTGGGAGTTCCCATATTCCTGGGAACTTCCAGTCACTCTCACTTCAATCAGATCTTGGACTCCATCGGATCGAGGTTAACCGGCTAGAAATCCAAATGCCTTTCTTTTGCATGCAGATTAATTCTGGTCAAGCATGTGCTCTCAGCAATCCCCCCTTCATATCTCCTTTGTTGTCCCTGTTCCTAGCAAATCCTGTCTTCAGGTGGAGCGTTTGTTGCGGAACTTTCTCTGGTCGGCTAGTCCAGAGAAGTCTAGTAGCCAGGTGAACTGGGGCCGGGTTTGCTTGCCGAAATCTGAAGGAGGCCTTGGTTTGCACAGAGTCAAGGATTTCAATGAGGCATGTATGTTGAAGCTTGGCTGGTCTGTTGTTTCATCTGTCTCCCTATGGGCCACTTGGTTTAGATCTAGATATCTGATAAGCTCCTTAATTTGGTCCTCTCGCACCACTAGAGGAGGATCTTGCATCTAGAAGAGGATCAGGCCTCTGGCTATCCATCTTCAGAGTGGCTACTCGTGGAAAATAGGCAATGGCCTCTCTATCAGCACTTGGTTTGATAACTGGTTGGGTATGGAAGCTTCCAGATTTCCCCATCTTCATTTCTCATACTCGGATCTGCTAGTAGACATCATCCATAACAACGCTTGGAGAGTTCCTACTAATCTTGCATCTGAGATCTATGACTTTCTTCTTCCTTCTACAAGTCATATCCCTTTAGGGGGGTCTGCGGTCTCAGATTCTCTCCTATGGAATGGCAGTCTTTTAGGGAGCCTCTCTCTCAAAGAAGCCTGTAATTTACTTAGACCCAGTCAAGCTGAGGTGCTCTGGTCTGGTCTGGTTTGGAACAAGTTGATGAACCCCAGGCTGGCCTGCTTCAGCTGGCGCCTCCTTCTTAGGAAAACTCCTACTGATCGCAGGGCTAAGCAAAGAGGTTGGGCAAAAGCTTCCAGGTGCTGCCTCTATCTCCGCCAAGAAGAAGATGACCTCCACCTTTTTTTCCAGTTGTGGACGTGGATCCTGAGTCTTGGAGTCAACTTCCCTTCCCTCCCTCTGTCTGTGCCAGTTATATGGTCCTCTCTAGCCCAAGGTGAAGATGCTCCTGGAAGGAAAGCTGCTGCAGCTATCTTCTTCCAAGTTATCTCCATTCTCTGGTCTCTCCGAAACGATTCAAAGCACCTCAATTTGAAGCCTTCATTGGCTAGAGCTAGGTTCTTCTGTATGGATCGGTTGAGAGGTCAGTCAATCTCCTTTCTGGGTTCCAGATCTTATTCTCTTCCAATTCTCCTTTCAATGGGGGCAGATGATGTAATTTTGGTTTTTTCTTTGGCTTCTCTTTGTTTTATTCTTTGTCTGAGCTTTTCCTACTCTAATTCTGTCTCGGCCTTTCCTTTTGTGGCCTCTTCCTGTTTGGGTGGGCTGTCTGCCCTGTTTTTTTTCCTCCTTCTCAATTCAATTTGCCATTTAGCAAAAAAAGAAAGCACATTTTTAATTCCAATTGATCAAATGAGAATATGAGATTGGCACAACTCCCATTTAAAGTAAGATTTTAATTGCTACAGGGGTTGGTAAATTACAGATTTTCTCGCATTCAAATTAATAATGAAACAACCTTTTACATTCAGTTTGAATGAAAATACTAAGACTTTAATGTTAACAATAACTGATTATCTTACCATAACATTCATAGACCAGTGGCTTTAATTTCTAAAGAGCTGATCATGAATACTATTTGCATATCCAATCGTGAAGTACATACAACCAAAAATTAAGTGAAACACAGATTTTATTATTATTATTATTATTATTATTTTATCTAAAGAGTTAACTCATTCTTCATTCTGCAATCAAGACCAGACTTCTCCTGGTAATGTATGAAGATCCGGTGTTTTCTCCAGTTTAGGCGAGTGAGAAGAACCACATTCACTTTTCTTTTTTTCAAATCTCAGCAAAAATCCAGAGAGTAAAACCCTCTTCTTCCTCAATGTTTTTCTTTGTACCACAACATAGATCTCATCACCACGAGCACGCTAGAAAAAGACAAATTTAGAATTCTACTTCCAATGGGATCAATATCACAGAAACAATTTCTTGCACTACACACGGTCAAACTTCACTCTTGACCGTTGAATTGCCATTCTCATTTTACAACTATGTAGATTTGCTTGAAATGAGTCCGTCCGCTCAAAAGGATCTCATATCAGACTTTGGATGATCGAGATATATATTGCGAAAACAGATTTCCACTCTCAGATCATGGTCAAATCCATCTTGATAGCACGACTTTGGTGATGTGTCTAATGACGCCACTTTCTGCTATTGTGTGGGCCTCGGCTTCTTGCAAACGGGTGAGGTCAAAGCAACCCGAACCTGGACCTAACCTAGACTGAGAATGAGATCCTCTTAATCCAAAGAGGCATTTTAGGATTACTACTTAAATACTATAACAAGCCCCAAGAAATACGTTACTGAAGACTTGTACTCTCACGTAGCGGGTCCCTCAATGGACAAGCCACAAGACTTGTGATTGTGCATGAGCATGGCCCACATGGTATGGATCTGAATATGCATCTCGTATGGACAAGTCAATTTAATTATAAATGAAGTTCAAATAATGTTAGCATCAAGTTCTGAAGTGCATTTAAGTGCGTAATCTTCTCAGGGCCCTACATTTTGGTTGGTTGGGAACTCTTTTGCTTGTATTCAAGATTTGGGTTGGTTGGGTTGCTTATATAGTTGAATCCATTTCAGTCTCATCATGGTTTCGGGTCTCATTCCATGAGACTATCTTTAGATGCCATTATTCAACAGTCTCTCTCTATAAAAGCCCCCATTCTATTCATTGCAGGAGCCCATCAAACCCACCGCCAATATTACAAAAAAATGATCTACTCTCAAGGAAACAAGAAACTGGAGGATCAAGACCGTGACCACTCAAGCATTAATAATTGTGAGGACTTTCTGTGAGCATGTTCTTTGTAATCTATCAGCATTTGCTTTTCATAAATAAAATGCATTCAATCTACATCAAATTTCTAGTAATATACATCATGATTATATGCATGCAGCTGGTTACTTTTCTGCATGCATTATAGATAGTTCTCTTCTTACATGCTGCATTGCTAGTCTACATATCAAAGATATCTTACCTTCATCCTAGCTATCACCATCATTTTCTTTCTCAACTTGGTAATCCACCTATGAATCTTATGTTCCTTTTAGGCTCTCGGGACTTCATTTCTTCAATTTGAGCCAATTTTAGAAATATGCTTCTTAAAATTGAGTTTGCCAATGTACACAGTATTCGCAGAATCATCGTGACACAAATATTTCTGAATGCACATTTTTAATTCAAATTGATCAAATGAGATTGGCACAACTCCTATTAAAATAAGATTTTAATTGATACAGAGGTAGGAGAAAGACATGTTTCCTTGCATTTGAATTAATAATGAAACAATCTTTTAAATCCAGTTTGAATGAAAATACCGAAACTTTAATGTTATCAATGACGGATCATCCTACAATAACATTCATAGACCAATGGCTTTAACATCTAAAAACATTGATTGCAAAGTACATACAACAAGAAAATTAATTTCTAAAGTTAAAATGAAAAATGATATAGGGTTAGGTTTAACACATATATTTTTTTTTTATCCCAAAAGTTAATCCTTCTTCCTTCTGCAATCAGGACTAGACTTCTCCCGATAATGTATGAAGATCTAGCATTTTGCAACTATTTAATTATTTAATGAAGGAAATTGTATTAGAGCTAGATGAAACAAAGCAACTATTAAAGTGAAAATAAGAGTCCTTCGAATCAGCCGATTATTATAGTAAACTAGCAGGGTGTGCGACCGGGACCTCTTGATTTTGAAATAGAGCTTCTCAAGCAATGCCACCTATTACAACTGTACGTCTCCTAATTCTTTTGAACCTATGAAAACATTTCAACCATGACCAGCATTAACAACCATTTTTAAGATCCATAGAAGAAATTATGGAAGAACTAAGAGTTAGGAGTACTGTGACCATCAAAGAAATCAGAGGTAACAACAATTAAAATTTTAAGATATAGTCATCTATATGATAACAAATTTCATGTCCTTACCATTTACCATTTGAAGAGGGAGACTTCTTAATATATATAGCAATGCGACTGCTTTACTAGATGTTATGGGGTTACTTATTATCGTTTCAGGTGTCATTATCATGGAATCCATTTCGGAATCCATTTTGGGTCCAATGACTAGTTTGTACTTATATGAAACTTTATAATGGAAACCATTTCTGTATCATTACGTTTCAGGTCTCATTCCATGAGACTATGTTTAGATGCGAGTGTTCAATCAGCTCTCAACCTCACCCACCCAGCTCCTATAAAAGCCCCATCCGTCCCTTCAGAACCTATCCATTGCATAAACCCAACAAACCCACCATCAATATTAAAAAAAAAAAAACAAAAAAACAGTCTACTCTCAAGGGAAGGTTCAAGATCAAGACCGTGACCACTCTCAAGCATGAATACTTGGGCGTACTTTGTGTAAGCATGTTCTTTGTAATCTATCAACATATATTTTTTTATTAATATAATGCATTCAAGCCTCATCGAAGTTTCTAGTAGTTTACATCATGCTTATATGGATGCACCTGGTTACTTTCTTACATGCATTATAGATGGTTCTCTTCTTACATCCTTCATTGTTAGCTTACATATCAAAGATATCTTACCGTTCATCATAGCAATCACCCACTTTTATCACCATCATTTTCTTTCTCATCTTGGTCACCCACCTAAGAATCTTCTATGATTTTTTTTTTCTTTTTAGGATCTCGAACCTTTATTTCTTCAATCTGAGTTGACTTTAGAAACATATTTCTTAAAATTGAATTTGTCATTATACATATTCACGGAATGATAGCTGCAAATATTTTTCTGAAAGCACATTCTTAATTCAAATTGATCAAATGAGATTAGCAGAACTCCCAATAGTGTAATGGGGTACGTAAAATACTGTTTTCTTGCATTTGAATTAATAATGAAACAACCTATTAAATACAGATTGAATGAAAATACTAAGATTTTAATGTTATTAATGATGGATCATCTTACAGTATAATTCATAGACCAATGGCTTTTCAGAGTGCAGCTGGCATCTTCGTGTGACCTATGCGATATTCACTAAGAGATTTCATACCGTATGTTCTTCCTCTGCCCTTTTGCCTTGAACTTCTAGGCCTGGTTAGAAACTAAAGGCAACATCTCCTCTACTCCTTGCTCTACTGTTTCCAAATTGAGTTCTTTTTTAGCCAACTCTTGTTACAAAGCAAAAAAGGGCCTGGGAGCTCTCTTCTTAGTGGCCATCTTCGGCTCATGGAAGGTCAGAAACCGGGCAATTTTAAACAGTCTGAAGCCTTCCCTTGATACTGCAATCATCTTCTTCTTGGCTGAAGCTCCCTTATCTCTCTGTAAAATGTCTTCTTCCTTTAAGAGCCCCACCCTAGAAGACTTCTTTTCTCTATGCAATCAGCCATCTCCTATCATGAGATAGCTTGTGCTCTATTTTCTTTTGGTCTTCTTGTTTCTTGTTTTGCCTTCTTTTTGTTGTTTCTTTCTTCCCTTATTAATTCAATTTGCAACTTAGCAAAAAAAAAAAAAAAAAAAGTCCTAAAAACACAGATTGTGAATACTATTTGCATATCCAAATGCAAAGTACATACAACCAAGAAGTTTTTCTCAAGAGTTACAATGAAAAATGATGTAGGGATAGGAGAAACAAAGATATTTTTTTATACCTCAAGGGTTAACTCCTTCCTTCTGCAATCAGGACCAGACTTCTCACGGTAATGTATGAAGAACGGGCATTTTCTCCGTTTTGGCAAGTGGGAAGAACCATATTCTCTTTTATTTCTTTCTAATCTTATAAAAAAACCAAGACTTAAAACCCACTCCTTCTTCAATGTCTTTCTTTGTACCATGCTGTAGATCTCGTCACCATGACACAATAGAAAAGGCAAATCTGAAATTTGACTTTGGATGGCATCGATATCACAGAAACAATGTCTCGCACTACAATCGGGTCGATCAAAATTCTCTCTTGACAATCGAATTGCCAATTTTTTTCTATGGCTACATAGATTTTCTCGTAACAGGTTCGTGGGCTTAAACAGATCTCAAAGTGGACTTTAGATGGTCAAGATATATATTACAAAAACAAGTTTCAGCTATTTAACCATGGTCAAACCCATGTTTACCGTACGGCTGTAGTATGACGTCACTTTCTGTTACTGTGTTGGCCTCGGCTTCTTGCAAATGGGTCAGGTCAAACCAACCCAAACTTGTACCTGACATGGGCTGAGAACGAAATTCTCTTAATCTAAAGAAGACTTTTAGGGTTGCATCATAAATACTATATCAAGCCCTAAGTATTACATTACCAAAGAACCATACTCTCACCTAGAGGGTCCCTTGAAGGGCAGGCGACAAGTCCTGTGACTGTGCATAATCATATCCCTTTATTAGGGCCTATCTGGATAAATGAGGAGTGGAGTAAAATGAAGTGGATTTCACATGTGGAGTGAAGTGGAGAGATATAGGTTGAAATTAAAGTAGAGTACGTCACTCCACTCTATTTGGATGCTTATTCTGAAGTTAAGGTCTGGAATAAAATCCACTTTTACTTAAGGAAATAAAAGTATTTAGAGTTGAAGTACATGTGGCTCACAACATTACTTCATCTATTGGATTAGACTCATCCAAATAGGGTAGAGTTGAAATTTTAGACTATTAGGGCCCATTTAACTTCACTCTATTTTATTTTTTGCCTATCCAAACATGCCCTTAGATCTTTGAAATAGCTTTTTAAATTTTAAGAAGTGGTTCCATTGTATATTATGGTGAAGAGATCTATATCCTAATATTAGATTGTATCAACCTTTTGGGGGAGGGTTGGAGCCTTTATCCTAGGACGGGTTCTTTCACTTGATACACATGTATCAAATTTATTAAAGCAACTTGTGTCTATCCAAACATATTTGGTGATATTTGATATTATTTTGTTATTTCTTCTTCTGACTTTTGTGAAAAGATTCCCACCCAGGGCGGACCCAGAAATTCTTCCTATAGGAAATCTTTTTTGTGTCCCACATATGAAAAACATGTAGTTTTTTAAAACTCATAGTAGTTTTTTGAAAATTTTGAGGGTCCATATGTAAAAAACTATAAAGTGTTTTTAAAAAGAATGAGTCTTTAGAAAATCTGGAGGGGCCACATGTAAGAATTCATAAAGTTTTTTAAAGAATAAAGGGGTTTTCAGAAATTTTGGAGGGACCATATATAAAAATTAATAAAATTTCCAAAATAGAAAAGGGGGTTTTCAAAAACTATTTTGAGTGGGGGGGGGGGGGGGGGGGGGTGGTGGGGGTGTTGGTGTTGGTGGGGGGTGGGGGGGCCACCATCCCCCTAATTGTTTTGGTACCTTGGCTTCAAGGACCATAAGAACAAAAGAAATTAATTTTTGGGGCTTCTAACACTACAACAGTTTACATATTCAGCCACGAATTTTTTCGTCGCTAAAAGTCACCAAAACGTCGGTAAAACCCTTTACTGACGAAAATATTTTCGTCGGCCAGACGTCGGTAAAAAGTCGTGGACAAAACCTTTTACCGACGAAATTTTTTTCCGTCGGCAAAAATATAATTTTTACCGACGTTTTTTTAACTTTTGCCGACGTTTTATTCGTCGGCAAAAGAAAAAAGAAAAATAATTAAAAAATAAAAATACTTTTACCGACGTTTTGTTTCGTCGGCACAAGCCAATAGGAAAAAAAAATAAAAAAATACAAAACTTTTACCGACGTTTGTTTTCGTCGGCAAAAGTCAATAGAAAAAATTGACAACATTTACCGACGTTTTATTTCGTCGGCAAAAATCAATAAAAAACATAAAAACATTTAGCGACGTTTTATTTCGTCGGCAAAAGTCAATAGAAAAATAAAAAAAAAATAGAAAAACGTTTGCCGACGTTTGTTTTCGTCGGTAAAAGCAAATAATCGTTGGTAAAAAATGATTTTATTTTTTATTTTTACTTTTGCCGACGAAAAGAAACGTCGGTAAAAGTTTTTTATTCTTTTCTTAAAATGTTATATTAGCAAAAATAATTATGTTCATGTGCCTGTATTCAATTTAAAAAACGCATACAAACAAAATTTGCTAAATAAACAAACAACCATCACCATTTTTCATCAAATCATTCATCTCATTAACCAAATATTACAATCATTAATGATACAGTCTCTTATAAATGTCTAATATACATATACAAATAAACAAAAAAGAATAAAACACCCCCAAAAGTCTACATCCGACCCCAAAACGTCAATCAATCTGCAATGACAAAAACAACGTTAGAATCTTTTCAATGAACTAAAATATAAATGAAAGATAAATATGTATATATTTATATATATATATATATATTTTTTCTAAGTTTTTTGATGGACTATTTTCTAGCCTAAGTGTTGAGAATCAGGCGATTTTTGTGTCTAATTCACTAACCGGAAGTCCGATTCACAAACCATAAATTCCTACAAGTTACTTTGGCCTTAAACAAGGTACCCGTGCTGAATAGTGGACTGAAAAGTCAAGAATTTCATTTCCATCAACTGAGGACTCGCTGACTGAATGCCACTAATCTACTCCCACTGGTGTAAAGAGGAGTCATAAGGATTTTACCTTCTGTAGAATCAGGGATGGACTTGGCAATTCAATATTTCTGCAAACAATATACAAAGATTGATTCAGGCCTCCAATTAGAATTTGAAAAAAAAAAAAAAAAAAAAACAAGAAGAAAAGGAAATCATTAATGTATAATAAAATATAAAACCTGTAAGTGGCTTTTCACATGTAAGATAGTCAATCCATCATACTCCATCTTCACTATCCCTTTTGGAGTTGCTTCTGCTTTCAATCAACAAAGACCAATGTATAAATGCCATATTTAAAGAGAATGATGCTTCCTACAGATCTTCAAATATAACAACTCACTGTCTGGGCCTCCTAGTCGATTCACAGATCCAACAAATCGAACATGAAGATCTTGAGTCCATCTGATCCATGTTTTGTTTGGTACATCTGCTCTTGGTGATTCATTGCCAGAAGTCACCACTTAAAGGCTTCGGAGGCTGCTTTTCTGGTGTGGGTTGGAAGTTTGACTGCGTAATTGTAGAGCTAAATGGATTACAAGCGACCTGGAAAATATAAGAGTAAGTAGATTCTAGTAAACTGATTTGCACAGATCAATCACAAATTAGGGCCAATCATCTTCAAGATTATAGACGTTATGAATAGCAATCCAATTTGATTGGTAAAATAAGAAAGAAAATGGATGTATCTGTTTGCAATTATGAAACCTATATCATTCAACAATCAAATGGGTGAATTCAGAGAATAGAAAATTGAACAGAAAACTCACAGCAGAAGTAGGAATTCCCTCTGCTGAACTTAAACACCTCCTATCTAAGATGGCATCATCACTTGTCATCTGGCTTTGCACAAATGGTAAAAACTCACTTCCTTGGAAACATGTTGAATCAATTCCACCGCAACTACTAGAAGCTCTAGAACTTTGATTGCCAGATGAGGGAAGCTTCAGAACAGGTTGCAAAGTATTGGACACATGAGAAACCAGATCGCTCTGCTTTGTGAAAGTAACAAGGGAAGTAGCCTCAGAAGGTCCATGAGAAGGCATGGTTGGGGATATCTAAAGAATAGTGGTTGGTGAATGAATCATGCTTATCTTGATGGAAAACAAACTTATGAGTAATCATTTGCCAAATGATTTTGAAGTTTCAAAACCCAATAACAGCAACTACACCACAAGGAAGAAACCAAACAACATCCTATAAGAATGGACTGAATTATTTACTTTCTCTCAATTGTACCCAGAACATAAATGACTAAGAAGAATCCACAATCCACGTTATCAAAACAAAAAACAAAAAAAAAAAAAAAAAGAATCCACAACCCACTCCACTAGTATTCTTCATGGAGAACTATTAAAAACAACAAGAAAAATCCCAACACAATCAAAGAGAACTACACTGAGATGCCAAAAGAAAGTTAAAGTTGAAAATGTAATACCATTCAGTCTCAAGGATGGTCAGGGCAATATAATTTCCACTTTTAAAGGATCCAAATTTGCTTTACCCCATCAAAGAAATTGGAAAGCCCAAAAAAAATGTAATTACTTCTCCACCAAAGGGCAAGGTTAGACCAGTTGTAGGCAGAACAACTACATCCTGAACATCAGCACATACACCAACAGAGAATAAAGGCGTAGTCCTCTCAGACAGGTAAAAATTCAAACAACAACTAATATAGAAAATTTCAAGAGACATACATTAGAGGATTAATTGATGTAAACTGAAAAAAAAAAAACTGCTCTTAGGTGCAACCCTCAGGCAATGGGGCCGATCAATAGAGCTCTCCATCTGCATGGCAAAACAGGAAGAAACTATTAGTCCTTTCGAGATTTTAGGCAATGTCATGTATTGATAGATGTACTATAAAATCTGTCCTCAGTTTAAGAATATAACATAACTTAAAAATAAAAATAAAAAATGAACCAACTTTAGGTTTATTTTGAATGATTCAAACTAAATCCATGTCAGAAGTATGGGGCTGGGCAAAACCCATTTTAGATTTTTTAAAACATGACGTCTAATATCATAGAGAGACTTGAGATTGCACTTTGGGTGTTAAGAGAAAACCCAAACCAGAACTTTAAGAGTCCAATGTCATAGACAAACTTGAGATTGCTCTTTGGGTGCTTCAGACAAAACCCAAATCAGAATCTCAAGTGTTCAATACAATAGACAGATTAAGATTGTGTTTCAGACAAAACCCATATCAGAACTTTAAAGACGAGCAAAGCCCAATACAGTTTTATGCACTTCATCATCTTCTATCTAGCATTACTTCTGTAATTTTAAAATCAAACACATACAAATCCATACACAACTGAAGGAATCAAAGAGTTCTAGTATTCACTTTGCAAATCAGAAACCAAACACAAATCTACAAACAGTCATGTTCAAACAACAGCCCCTGATCATCACCAAATAATCATCATCATCTCCCTACCAAATACAAATAGTCCATACACCAAAATGACACAGAATTACATTTTCAGATAAGTTAAGAGATCATTGAACAAATAAAATAAATAAATAAATAAAAACTAAGAAGATTACAGTAACATCTCCATTTACAGAGAAAAAAAAACACAAACACAAATCTTCCATTTTCATTTATAGTGCATCAAATATTTCAAAAAAGAACGAAAAAGAAAAAACAAAAAAAAGATACATGCCCAAAAGCCCCCAAAAGGCCAAAAAGGCTAACACCAAAAACCTTCCGGAACTAAACAAAACAGAGGACTGAAAATGTACAAGTACTTTCTTCAAAAAATCAGGGATTTGTTGCTCCCAGACCCAGAGTAATCAAAATAGGATGAAGGGGCAGACTGGTGTGCTGCTTTTATAAATTGAAGCATTCCTTAAGTTCCATATGATGGAGATTATTTGAAAGAAGATGCTTCCATACCTTTTCTTTCAATGTCATCTCTGTCAATTGATTGAACTTTCCAAATTTCAGGAGCTGAGAAGATTGAGGGGGTGAGCAGATCCATTGATTGTGAGAAGTTTGAGTCCAAAGAGAAATGGCAAAAGGGTAGTGAAAGAGAAGGTGGATATCAGATTCAATAATGGAGAAGCAGTTTGGGCATCTGGAAGCAAGGTTAATTGCTTTAAACGGAGCCCATGCTTGAGTGGAAATCATGGTATAGAAAATTCCCTCTGAGGAGTTTCAACAAATACATAGAAGTCTTTGAGGAATTTTTACAAATAGATAGATGTCGATGGCATTTAAAGCGAAAAAAATACATTGGAGGAACAAGATGATGGCTCGGTGATGACGGTTCCATCACTGAGCGAGTGGTGCTGTGGGCTTGGTGATGGAAAGAGCTAGGTCCGGTGAGGGTGAGAGAGGGAGAGAGAGAGAGGGGGGGGGGAGTGGTGTGCAGGTGGGCGCTGCAGCAAGCACAGGCGAAGGGAGAGAGGGGAGGAAGAAGAAGAGAGGGAGGAGAGCAGACAGTGAAGAAACAAAGAGATGGGGAACGAGGGAGAGAGAGAGAGAGAGAGAGAGAGAGAGAGAGAGAGAACAGAGAAGAAAGAGAGAGGAGAGGGGGAATGTTCCGCGGTGTGTGCGGAGTGCAGGAAGAGGGATGGGTGTACCTGGTGCAGGGGACGCGTCTGGCGGCGCGAGGAGGAAGATGAAGGCTCTATGGGCGTCCGGGGCTGCTGCGCGCTCTTGGCAGTGGTCATCGTGCTTGGAGAGGTCTGGAGAGGGAGGGAGAGATAGAAAGGGCAATGGAGATGGGAAAATAAGGGCAATGGAGGTAGAAGGGGCTTTGGAGGCGGGAGAGAGAAATGAGTGAGGAGAGGGAAAATAGGGATTTCGGAGGCGGGACGGGAAAAATAGGAAAGAATTTTACCGACGTTTTATTTTCGTCGGCAAAATAAAAATAAATAAATAAAAAATAAAAAAGACATTTATCGACGATTTTTTTTCGTCGGTAAAATCAAAAAGGAAAATAAATAAAAAATAAAAAAGAGTTTTACTGACGTTTTATTTTCGTCGGCAAACGAAAAAGGCAAAATAAATAAAAAATAAAAAGACTTTTACCGACGTTTCTTTTCGTCGGCAAACGAAAAAATAAATAAAAAATAAAAAGACTTTTTACCGACGTTTACTAATTCGTCGGTAATAATCTTTAAATATGAAAGACTGAATTTTGCCGACGTTTCTTAGTAAATGTCGGTAAAAATAGCATTTTAGCGACGTTTTACATATCGTCGGTACTAATTTTCGATATTTCCTTTTCCAAATAGAGGAAATTGGCTTGAGGATATACCTTTCCCGACGTTATTGAAGAAAACGTCGCTAAATACTAGACTTTTACCGACGTTGTCTATAAAACGTCGGTAAAATTAAGGCTTTTAGCAACGTTTTCTATAACACGTCGGTAAAAGTCTGCTTCTTAACGACGAAATTATTTACGTCGGTAAAAGTGTATCTTTACCGACGAATATATAAAAGCGTCGCTAAAAAACGTCGCTAAAAGTGCGCATTGTTGTAGTGTAAGTTGGAGCCAAATATAGTTGACAAGCATTATCCCACTCGGATGTTTCTTACCAAATAGGGGAAAACGTTATTCTTTGAAAGTTTAGGGTTTGGGTTGCCTAGTCAATAAATCAGCTCAAAAGTGTGCACAATAAACAATAATGCAGCAGAAATAAACTCACAAGCACACACCACAATGACACCAGATTTTGCGTGGAAAACCCTAACTAGGTGAAAAACCACGGATCCAAACTAAATCAATAATCAAGCACTATGAATCTCGCAATTATAAGAAACTCAGATTTCCTCCCCAGATATCCTCTACCAAAGGACTGGAGTTACCTTATGTCGCTTAACATCACACCGCCGATTGCAACAAACTCAATCCCGCGCTTTGACTCCTCAAATCTTATCACAGGAAGATAATTTTCTACAAAGGATGCAGAAGACACTGGCTCTCTAGAGAACTTGTCAGCACAGCTCCTTAAAAAATCTCTAGAGTATTCTCTTAATAATAATCTTTAACTCAGAACTTTAAAAGGTGATGTGTAACTATGGAATAGCCCTTGAGTCCTTTAAATAGCCCTTAGGTCATGCTTAAGGTTGCCTAACTTGATTAGGATTAGTTTGTCTTGCATTCTGCCGCCTTGTCCGCTCGAGCAGATGAGGTTCTATCTCAGCGCAAATAGCTTCTGTCAGGCGTCTCGGGCTCTCTGTCTTGCATTCGCTCGAGCGAAGATTTGGGTGCTCGAGCGGACGACATTTTGGACTTAGATTCGTAATTTCAGCACTCTTTCCTCCAGCTTTCTTCTTTTAATTCTTTTAGACTTTTTTCTTTGAGTCCTTATAGTCTTCTATCTTTGGATTCCTTTTCTAAAAATAATAACAAGCGAAAGACCCCCAGAGTTTTGTCCAACCCATGAATTAGCCAATACTCAAAATCCTAATTCTTGAATGTGTAGACTTTTACTTTGGAGCTATTCTTTGATGTATGCATGTGTTGATGGATTCACATGTAACTATGGTTTATGTGTGCATAACTGCATATGAGAAAATTTTTTCTTGTGGGTTCTGAAATCTCTTTTTCAAAGTTCTTGCGCATGTCTTCGTGTGTGGTTGATCATCGGAGAAGGAACTCGAAGTTTCAGCCCATTATTGATATTTAATCCTATGAAGAAAAATTTCCGTGTTTTTAAAAAGTTACTTGCTATTTGTTAATTGGTTTCCTTTGTTTTTCTCTTTTCTTCATATGTTGCATAATATTTCCACAATATTCTATGTTCTTTCCATAGCAATGAAGGTTATGCTTTATTTACATGATATCGAATCTGCTCCTGTTTTTTTCTGTTTTTTGTTTCGTGATCTAGGTGGAGTTTTTGTTGTACTAAATTAAAAACCCAACATTCTACATTTCCTAGTTTGGAAATTGCTCCAAAACAGAACTATTCATTATCATATTTGTGTTACTTTATCTTTTGGAAAATATGGTGGGGTATGCCAAGAGGTGAAAATCCCTTGATGTGATACTTAGAAGTATATATCCTTGTATAAACTGCTTTGAACTTGTGAATTTAAATTCTACCAAATAAACAAATGCATTTTTTTTACTTTTATTTTGTTTACTTAATCATGGGGATTGTTCTCATGTAGCCGGAATTGAAATCAAGCTCTAAGCATGACAGATTTTCATCATCTTCAAATCCAGTTTCTCTTGGATTTGGTAATTTACTCATTTGAGGTCAGCGAGTTTAGGGTGTAATGTCTTTGTTCCTGATTATATTCTTTTCCATACTGGGGAAGACATAATAAATTATGCTACAGAAAATTTTAGTGGTCTATTTCCCATGTCACTAGGATACTAAGGGCAATCAAGGGGCTTAAATTTAGCTCTGGCAGTGAAAAATGATAAGATCTTTGGTGCAAGGAGAGGGTGTTGATGTGTATTATCTTAACTAGTCTATGTTTCCTTTCTTATTTTAGCAGTGCCTAGTTGGAAGTCTGTATGCAAGAAATGCAGAAAAAATAGATTCGATTCGGCCAAGGAATAAGATAAAAAAGATTAAACTGTTTTATTTATTTATTTATTATGAAAACAGTAACATAATTTATTTAAGATGAAGAAGCTGGAATAATGGTTTGTTCCTAATGGCTTCAATTTCATTTATCGCAGTCAACACCCCCAGGGCCTCCATAAAAGAAACCAGCACCCGCTCGGTCTTCATCATAGCCCAGCTGTGATATGCCATAGCAAGATGGCTTAGTAGCCCTGGTAGGGAAATTGTATGGCAACACTGCATCATGTTGTAGATTGAAATAGAGGCATACATCAAAATAAGATGCTTTCCCTCCACCTTCTTTAGGCAAATGACCGCTGCCCATTTGAGTGTTGGTGTGGCGTCCTCCAATAGCTCTGTTATAAACTTGTCCTCCCCATTGTATGTAATTGGCGCTTGGTTTCATATTTGAGAATAACGAACCAGGCCAATACCCTACTGGCACCTCGAAATATGAAAACCACCAATGGTCATTTTCTGGGTCCTGTTTCAATTGAGAAATAAACAAATTAACCACATCACACAACTTAGAATATTGCATTACATTATTCGGTCTCAAATATGTACTAATAGTAATATATAGCTCCTAACTGTGCACATCTTCTTGATGATGAAGCAATGACAAGAATTATTTTCATCAGACTATCCTCCCATGATTATCTTGTACGTATCTAAGCGGATCCCATAAGGGACTTAAAAGTTTTACCTACCTCTCATGGATTGTCTCTATTATAATCAATGGCGGACCTAGGATTTTTATTTGGGTGGTGTGAGCAATGGTCAAGTTAAAAAGTCAAATAAGAAAATAATTTTTTTAAGGTATTATTAAGGAGTTTTTCGAATCTCACAATACTTAGGTCCGCCCCGGATTAGAATATGTATATAAAACTCAAAGACACTCTATAGGGATTCTATGCACAAACACGGATATAATAAGATGATAAAAGGCAAATGGAGAAAGAAATGAAAGATCTTCCCTATTTTGACTGTACATGTATCACATACCTTACGTATTTTCACTTCAATGGCATATTGCTCAGAGCCGTAGATAGAAAGAGGAGAAACAGGACCACCTATGTTAATGTTTTTGTTTGTTTGTATGAATCCTGGGCACTGTAGATTGTAGCATCCCCCATGATCTGACTATTAGACACCGTTCACAACAATATTAGAAAAAGAAATACAAAATCCACCACACTTGGACTAAAACACCATCTTGTATTTGTATAAAACAAGTGAGAATTACAATGGAAAAAAAAAAAAAAAAAAAAAAAAAAATGCTCAGGTACTTACAGCCCAAAAAACGTACGAACGTGTTTTATTGTCTCCGAATAGGCTACTAGAGACCTGAGAATTCCAAGTCATATGAGACAAGTTATATATATATATATATATATATATATATAACAACAAAATTTCAAAAGCACATCAGGATGTATATATTATCACAATAATTGTAGGGAAATATTCATTGTACAGTCTCAAAAATGAAGGTAGAATTGTGCACATCATTATAATCTATCGACGTGCATATTGTCAATTATCTTAGCCATGTATCTCAACTTTCAATGAGTTTGATCAAAAGTTCCAAATCTTCTTATTATTAATCCCTTTGTTTTTGGTGTCTATGTATGTCTTCCTTTACCTACGTTGAGGCTAACAGCACATTGGTTGGGTCTGTTGGGAGCGGTAGTAGAGTGATAGTGGACCAAAAGGAGTTAGTCCGACCATACAATCAAGCAAAAATTATCCGTAATCACATGCTCAATCTTATGTCCAAACCAACTTCTATCGAACCAAGATTTGGAGAGAGCTCATTGATGAAGGAGAGCCTTCATTTTTAATGGTTTGGACTTCAACATGTAGGCCCCACTATAGAGTCCTACTCCTCTCATTATCCACCCTTGGTTGGGAGTCCTATCTCACCCAACTAAAAGCCCAATGTTTGATTCTTGAGTCCTCGCTCTTGTGTGTGCAGTCATTCCTCTTTCCTACGCGTGCAGGTTAGGTTCTCTTCATCTTATTTGTGATAAGGTTTGCTCCTTTGTCAGTCGAGTCTCTCAAAAATGTTGAGACAAAATTAGGTGGACTATCTCCTAGCTCTGATTAAACAATTAGATAGATAGATAGAGAGAGAGAGAGAGAGAGAGAGAGAGAGAGAGAGATTACTATCCATCCTGTATTCATCAAATCTGGCTTGTCCTTTACACCAACAAATATAGAAGAAGTACTTGATTCTCCATCCTCCACATATATGCTCCATACATTGATGTATGCTTGGCCTCCATAATTTTCAGCATCCACGTAAAGTTTGGCATTCTAGTAAACATCAAATAAAATTATCAAACAATGACTATTGCTCGTAGGTAGGAGTTAAGTGGCTCTTTGAACTTAAAAATGAAATGTGTTGTTTCTTTTCAGTTCATTTCTAACTTTTTCAGAGTTAAAAGACAAAACTCCATTACTTCAACCAAAAAGCATCATCACTTCAAAGGAATAAATTGTTCAAAACTGCTTGTGCTATATTTACAGCTCACGCTTTAAAACGAAACTTAATTCTAAACCAACAAGCTCTAATTGAACAAATCATGATAGCTTATTATGATATTCATGCCCACTTGACTCGACCCGTTCCTAATGCCTTATAATGAATTTTTGTGGCATAAGTCCACAGTCCACAGGCCATTGATGTGAGTCTTTAATATTTTGATACGAGTATGATATTTATGAACCAAAGTCAGCACATGACCCATTAATCACTGAATTTGAGCTCCCGACCAAGAAACATGGATATGTGCCTTAATTTGGAGTGGGCCAACACAAGGTTAATATGACTCTCAGTTTTCTGCCTTGTCAAATATTTGACAGTCCATCAATGGCCCAACACAAGGTTATACTTCCATTATATTTAAAATAGACACATAAGATAAGGGCACAACAAATTAATTTGGTCCTATTTTAATAGCTTTCATCTAGACCTGTATGCATCTAGAATTATATTATATCCAAAAATATCTTAATATATCTTAGCGCCACCATGGCTCAACAAAATGGACATAGGCTTGTACTCCTTAAATCTTTGTCCACAAAACTAACCAAGACCAACAGCTAGGTATAGACAAGCATTGGCATTTCTTCATTCGCTTTTATGGTAGAAAGATAATTTCATTACAAAAGGAGGAAACAAACAACAAGGCAAACAACAAAAAAGGCTCTAAGCTATCACACTAGGGCCACAGGGGACTTACCCGGCTCCCCTTGGGCCCGTTGGGTCTGGCCCAAAGGACTGGGAATCCCTCCCTTATAAAAAAAAAAAAAAAAAAAAAAAGGCTCTCCTTTCCCATAAGAGCTCTTGGCGAGATCATGAGGAATGCCATTAAGGTTACGACGGATGTAGGCAAAAGAAACAATATCAGAATCAGTTGACAACTTATAAACATCCATCAAAATAAGCTGAACACCTGACATTTCTTGGTTGAGACTCTACATATATGAACATATTAAAAGACAAGGTGGTTTATGAGCTAGTGAGTGGTCCCACCAGTCACAACTAATTTGATGGTCAAAAGAACATAGCTATAATTGAATTGAGTATCTCACTCAAACAAATAATGACTTACTTCCATCCCAGGTGCAACTGAATTTTCCTCCAAGGAAATCTCTCTGAGTAAATCCGTTTTTTGAGTCCTCAAAATGGGAATTGTTCCGTCAGGACAACTTCCGCTCTTCTGCCACAACTGTTTGATTGGCTTTGAAGGAGTCTCTTTTTTACTATCATAGTTGCTTGGTCTCATCTGTGGTACAATTCATGACTTTACAAAACTATTAAACTGAGAGATACTAAAAATGATCAATGCCCATTAAAATGATGGCTGAGATCTAGCATATGTATGCTAACCTTGGGACATATAATTTTTGAATGAAAACTTTACTACTGATATCACCACCGAGGATTTGCAGGTCCAATATAGGTGTTGGTAAAAAATTCGTTGATACTTTGTGCGTTCCAATGTGTGATAGACCTTATGAATTTACAACGAATGCTCTTAGATTTGTCAAATTATCAAATAAGGGCTCTTGTCTCCTTTATATAGAGCATTTCCGATCAGTCATAATGAAATGGACTCTATCTCTCCTGGAATCCCACATCCCCTTTCCTTACCAGCATGGGGGGAGTACTATGCTGACCCAAACTCTACTATAAAGAGTCAGATCCCAACTAGGAATCCGCCAGATCAAGACTTATGGGAGTTCATCCGCAGCACATCATTGGGCTCAATCTAGAATGGGCCATGTGGCAGTTGGGCCGCACAATTTTCCAAGAGGATTATCCAGAGCAATAAGACCAAAGAAGAAGAAAATGTACTCCCCTTCTTTGAGGCCCATGTGATGCACGTCCCTAATCAAGGGGACAGAGGATGAGATGGGCTAGGCTGGTAAGGAGAACATTGAAATCAATTCACCATTTGGTTGGAGAATTTAAAGTTCTTCAATGCAAAAGTCAGAATGTTGAGTGCATAGAATATTCATATTCCATATCCATGCAAATTTGAAGACCTCCACTCTAGTTAGATTGACTAATTTTAAATATACAACAACAAAATAAAGGAAAAAAGTTAGAAGACCTGGATAGTGTGATTTTTCAATAGCGGGTGGTCAAATGCAGGTTGCTTGAAGATATCAACACAGTCAATAATATCACCATCTTCACTCTGTGATCAAATTCATGAATCTTAATAACATCATTATCTTTGTTCTATGCTGATGTATG
The DNA here is from genome assembly GCA_003546025.1 of Camphora micrantha. Classification (NCBI taxonomy): domain Eukaryota; kingdom Viridiplantae; phylum Streptophyta; class Magnoliopsida; order Laurales; family Lauraceae; genus Camphora; species Camphora micrantha. The sequence continues at coordinate 56,921,505 of QPKB01000001.1, forward strand.
CCGAATTGAATTAGTTTCATATTCATTGTAACCATAGGTCAGTTTGTTTTCATGTGTGGAAGAATAAATTAAGTGAGGTGGGTGTCAAATTACAGAAAAGACAAAGGTAAGTTAGGTTAAAGTAAAAATAAAGGTGTGGTAAATTCCTTATTCGAATAACATGAGGTAAAGTATAGGTGGTGTGAGTGTAGATTAAAAGGTAATTTATGCCATAAAGTTTACGACACCACAATTCTTGTGGTAGAGAGAAAGTAAAAAAAAAACATCATATCACACTCCACCTTTAATACTGGTTGTGTGCTAAACAAACGGGCTAGGTGAATTAGGAAGTTAGCAAGAGGCAAGGCTTCCGAACAGGAGGTGCCACGTAGGGATGTAAATGGGTCCCCAATTCTCTAATTATCAAGAGGCTTCAACTCGTTAATAACCATGTTTGGATCCTCATTTAGGTCTCGATAAGTAAACGGGTCAAGGTCTGGATCATTCTTTTAGACCCCTTGCCTAAACGGGTTCGAGCATGGTTCCAACTTGGTTTTAGCCTGTGGACCTAATAGCCAACATATTACTCAAGTCTTTAGAATACCTCATAAAAGTTATTTTTTTCCAAATCATTCTCAAACTAGACCTGGATCCAAACCATCCCATATATAGGAACTAGGAAACTGGTTCCGAACCAGTTACGATTCCATATCATTAACGGTTCCGATTTCGGGTCCACCATGGATGTGGACAGGAACGGACCCATTTACATCCCTACTCATATGGTTTTAAAAGAATACTTTTTTATCCAATTTCAACATTGCTTTTTATATTTAACTACTATTAGGTTTATACTTATAGTAGAATATATTTAAAAAACCACATTTAGAATATATAAATGATAAAAAAAAATCTATTGACATAATTCTCTAGAAATAAACTTTGACATAATATATTAATGATAAAAGAAATAATATATTTCTTAATCAACCTTAGGATTTATTTAAAATTTGGATGATAAGGGTTTCCCGTCGTATATGACCTGACCGGACTATTCGGCCTAGGAGCTCACACAAAACCCACACACACAAAACATGGGATGGTAAGTGTTGCTTGAAGAAAAAAACACCAAACTCAACCACCTTAATGCTCTTCACTGCTGGCTTGTTGAGATGTTTGAGTTGTCTTCTCATTTTTAAATCAGTAAGAGCTCTTCCTCGTCCTTCGACTCCATCAATGAGGGCCAGATAAGCAGCTATTAGAATCAATAAGATTTTTTCATGGTTTAATCTTCCCATTACGACAGACTTCACGAACACTAGCCTGTAAGTTATCATAGGAGAATATGGTCAAAGACATAAAATATCATTTTTTTATCACCCGCGGTATCCCTCACAAGCCCAGCCTTGGACCTTTGGCCTCCGGCCTAGGGGTTACTCAAGTCTGACGAGCAGGGACTATTTTCTAGGGGTACATATATGGCTGCACACCCAAGGCTTGAACCACTACGCCACCGCCTTGACGGCGGCATAAAATACCATAGGCATCATTTCCAAAACGGAATGACCCATGACATATCAAGAAATTAATGAATCTTGCATCCATTAGAATGTATAAACTATATGTGTAGATTAGATTTAAGCTTTAGTCGGAAGTTATTTCTATCTCTGCTTAAGCTTAAACCGAGTTGTTTTCTTAACCATTTGCAGAAAAAAATATATAGATGAATGAAAAATGACAGGACCAATGCAAGCAAAAGAGTAAGAAACAAACCAGAAGCTGAATAAAAAAGATATGAACCAAGTTTCTCCAGACATGTAACTGGTTACAATCCCATATGTATATAGCACAAAAGTACAACCAATCCACTTTCATTGGTGCATGTGGGCCCATAATTGGTTTCTTTACACGTGTTAATTACTCTATTTAAATTTGGATCTAATGGCAAGTGCTTTGTATCAATTTATTTCAACCTTATCTTTCTATTAAAAAACATGCCAATTGTCGGGCTTTATTTATCTAAAATTGTAGCCTGCCTATAGAGATAAGATTTTGCTCAAATGCATTTAACAATGACCTACAACAAATGGTTCGAAACTTGTGCCATCCTTATCTCTCTATTCAAAAACATTGACATGCGTGGCCTAAATGGTTGTACACTTGACACAATTATTTAACCTTGCATTATATATATATGGAAATACTCTTATGAGAGATATCTCTCACCTTAAATGAGAGATAGGGGTGGGGGCCCTCGCATTTAAATTGTTGGTAATAGATATAGATTTGAGGGCCCACACCCAATCTCTCATTCAAGGTAAGAGATATCTCTCATAGAAGCATCTCTCATGTAAATATATATATATATGAGCAGGACTCTCATAAGCTGCAGCTTATGTTATTCTAAGCTAAAACAATGTTGGTCACATAAATAAAAGCCGACTAACTCTATTTTTGGCATGATGGAACTCAAAAATTCAGTTCTAATTTGGATTTATGTCGATTTTGGAGATGATGATTTGAGATAATTTACAGTGGAGATGATTTTGCTTACGATTTCAGCTTAGGATAGCATAAGTTGCAGCTTAAGAGGGCCCCTCTCATATATCTATATTACTAAGGGAATGTATCTTCCCTTCTTTTAACCACAGGGCTCCATGTGTCAGTATCTCATCTCCCTCTCCACTCTCCTTTCTATCCACTCTCACTAACCGACCCACATAACTTCCTCAAAAAGAAAACATACTGATTTTCCTGCATTAAGGCCGGGACCCAAGTGGGCTACCTGATGACCCATCTAATTCACGGATCAGAAGGAGGACCCACGGGCAACCCAGTGGGTGGGGGACTCGTGCGAGGTGGGCCCAACAACGTCTGATCGGAGAGGGGAGAGGACGTGTTTTAGATGACTTAGAAATCCAAATAGTATAGTGTTTCTCAAAACTTCATTTTCTTGCATTGAGGCCGGGACCCAAGTGGGCCACCCGATGACCCATCTGATCCGTGGATCCGAAGGAGGACCCACGGGTGACCCAGTAGGTGGTGGACCCATGCTAGGTGGCGTCTTATCAGAGAGGGAGAGGACGTGTTATTATAAAGATAAAGTGTTTTTAGCAAGATACAATATGCTAATAAAAAAACATTGCTTTTCCAGGTAAGATTGATTACATCTAAGATAAATTATAATATATTAAACCGAGGGCTTTAGATTCAATTTTGTACGGCTTTCTTTCAATTTTGACTTTTTTAAATTGTGCTTTGGTAAAAATCTAAAAATATATAGGTAATGAGATTCAAACTTACGACATTTTGCCTTGACTAACCTCTACCACACCACACAATATCAATATGTGATTATTTAACAAAAAATATCTAGTAAGATGGAGTGGGGACCCTAACCATGTGGGCCATGCCCGTGCTTAGGACAGGTTATTGTGCTAGAAGATTTAGATGATGGACTGAACAACAACAACACCGTACGAAAGTAGATCTACATATTCTAGGTAATAATGTCCTCTTGTGATGACTATTGAGATAGTTTCAGTAGATTATTTTCGATTAACATAATATATAATTAATTATAAAATTATCAAATAACTTACTATATGCCTACAGGTCCACCACGAAGAACTTGAAAGATGGAGTTACAATTACTCGGCATCAATAGTTTGTTTGATATTGTCTGTGTTATAATTTGAAATTTTTTTACATTTCTAGAGGTTAATGAAAACATTTCAAAATTCGAATTCGGTGTCTTCTCGTTTGAATAATTCGTACGAATGTATATATTATGAACCCCGTGTTATTAAAATTACATTTAATTGCTTTACTATGTTGTTTTATTGTTAATATGTCTTTCATTTAATTTTTTTACACCTGCCCGAGCTTCATCAAGCTCCATTTATACTTCACGTAAATAATAAAACATCTGGAAAAACACATAAAAGTCAAATTAATAACAAAAAAAAAAAGATAAGTATACAGTTTACAAAATAAATTATTTAATAAAAATAATACGAAGTGTGTCTATGCATTTAGTGGTTCTGTGGTCCGTGCATAGCACGGGGTGTTGCTAGTATATATATATATATATATATATATGGAGATGCTTCTATGAGAGATATCTCTCATCTTACTATGAGAGATAGAGTGAAGGGCGCAGGCAGCCATTAGATCCATATCCAGTGCCAACAGCCTAAATATGGGGGATATTCTTGCGCATCCATTTCTCACCATATTATGGTGAGGGACAACATAGAGGGGGGCGACTTTATCATACATCCGAACCATCTACATACATGGGCTCTCCTTAAGTACACAAGATCCATCAAGTTTTCACCAATCCAAACGGATTGGGCTTTTGGATCGAAGGTCAAATTTTTTCTTTAATATATAGTCGATAAATTTATGGGCCACGGATGTAGGGTTTAGAGGCATGGGTAGGAGTGTAACGGTTCTATTAACTGTTAGTTTTGGAAAAACCGTTAACCAAACTGTATTTTACAGTTTTCAGTTTTTAAAAACCATAACTGTAACCGTACCCTAAAAAACAATTAAAAACTGAACCGCAGTTAGCCGTATTAGACGATTCGGTTACGGTTAATTGTCACTTATGTTTCTCATAAATAAAATGGATTCAATCTACATCAAGTTTCTACTAGTTTACTTCATGATTATATGCATGCACCTTGTTACTTTTTCCCATGCATTATAGATAGTGTTATTCTTACATGATGCTACATAGAGCCGAGAGACATGTCTTCATAGAGTAGTGGGTAATATTAAATTTCTATAGCTGCATTGGGTAGTGAACCAATTGCAATGAGTAGTGTACAAAACATGGAATCTAACTTACCTCTAACAGTTTCACGAATTATAGTAAGAGTTGTATTAGACTAGAAGAGAAGTTGCTTCTATCGATTTTGTTGGCCAGCCTCAACCTTAAACTTTGAGATAATGTATGTGAGACTTCTGTCTTCTCTTTTAGGCTCTTGATCCATGTCAAACAATAACAAAAGGGCAAATAGGAGATCGATAAGTGCCATCCATAAGTTTATGAAATTCTGGATGCCAAAATAGTTCTTAGTACTTGGTTGTCTAAAGGAAATTCTTGAGAAGTTGCTTTTGGATTCGGACATGACTTCCTAGAGGTTTTTGATGTTGTGATCAGTTGGTTCGTAATTGTAGAAGATACAAAAGCATTATCTGCAAAAGTAGCTTTGTATTACAAGAAACCAAAAAACAGAGTATATTGACACAATGTCCCGTAGGTAGGTAAGATTCTTTTTGTTTTTTTGAATGAATTTGCATATATATAGTTTGCAAGTGGACACTAAAAAAATTCATACTTTCTCAATCGATAAGATAAGAGAATGAATTCTTTAGGGGAACAATATGCTTCAAAAAAATACATCTTCAAATCGAACTGCAAGTCATGAGCAATGGTCTGGAAAAGGAAACTACTTTCTTTGAAAATTAATTTTAAATGTTAGTTGTTTTTTTTTCTCCTACCTATTTAAATGGAATAATACCAAAATTGATGTCTCACTTCCGTCTCGTAACTGTTGCAAATGCCCTATTAACTTCCAATCAATGCTTACCACGAATTAAAGAATTTCTCAATGTACACATTCACAGAATGAAAGCTCTACATATATTTCTGAAAAACCCAACATTCTACATTTCCTAGTGTTTTGAAATTTTTTCCAAAACAGAACTATTCATTATCATAATTGTGTTACTCTATCTTTTGGAAAATATGGTGTGGTATGCCAGGAGGTGAAAATCCCTTGATGTGATACTTAGAAGTATATATCCTAGTATAAACTGCTTTGAACTTGTGAATTTAAATTCTACCAAATAAACAAATGCCTTTTTTTACTGTTATTTTGTTTACTTAATCATGGGTGATTGTTCTTGTAAGTGCCTAAAATAATACGGACTTGTTTTAGCGGGAGCTGCTACGGAGTCCCTGATGAAGGGGAGGATCTGGAATACCTGAGATAAGAGAGAGAGATGGGTTAGAGGCCCCGACTGTGGTGAGCCAAAGGCACTCTGACGCCTAAATTAGTACTCTTACTGAACAAAGGGTGAGTGAATGGAGAGGGAGAAAGGACTCAGGGTTGCTTACCCTCGCTTGCTCTACATTGTGCCAATTTATAGGTGTTAGTTTCTTCAGACTCTTCCTTAGTGGGGGTTGGTGGGAGTATGGTCCCATCAGACCATACTCTTTTTCCTTAGTGGAGGTTGGTGTAGGTACTGTTTCATTAGTCCATACCTTGACCTCTTGCATGATTGTTGATGTGATGGCCAGATCAAGTCCACACTTTCTGTATCCGGCGCCCATCTTGTTTGTCAGAGTGTAGCCACGTCCTTACTAATTATTGATTGACATGATGCCCACCTCAGCTGGCCGAGCTGCTTATGTCCACCTCATCTCGGCACTACTGCTGAGCTCCGTGTCCTTTTGCATTTACCGAGCTGCACAAACGGATAGTGTTCTCTCCGAGGTAAGCTCTCCTCCAGGAGCTGAGATCGGGACGGGCCTAGTCGGATCACTTGCCAGACCTTGTGCTTATGAAACATCCCCACACAATTGCCCCCTGAGCTCTGGGTTTTGGAGTTTGGCTTTGAGACCGAGAGCTCAATTTTAAGAGGGAGATCTCATCTCGGTGTGGGCCTTCGAAGAATGCGGGTGTCTTATTTATGAGGTCTTTATCTTGGGCAATTAATGAGGTGATTAGGGCTACAACCATTTCGTCTGCCCGAGATAGTTGATTGGCGTACTGCCGTCATTTTGTCTGCCCCAGATAATTAAGGTGGCAAGTAGGCGCGACTCTTCGCTTTATGTGGGGAGCCAGCCGTTGGTGACACGTGTTGCCGTTTGAAGGGTCCTCCAATCAATTTCGGAGGGGCGCGCACAATGCTCGAGGCGGTAGCTCATGCCCTCGAAATCTGAAGAGGCGTTCCTCTTCTATAAGCAGGGGCGTCTCTTCCTTCCTCTCTTTACTTTTTGCGTTTAGAGAAAGTGATCTGCAAGAGAGAAAACAAAAGCGAACCCCTGCTGCCAACGAGATCTCAATCTTCTCCGGTCTACGCGAGCTTTCGTGAGTTCCTTCTTCTTTTCCCCTTCCTTTTCTGTATCCCCGTCTCCCTTAGGGTTTTCTGTCTAGGGCCTTTTAGGAAAATGGAGATTTATAGGCACTGGGCGAACACCCCTGAGGCCATGGCTAGCTTCAGGGGGATGTACAACATCTCGGAAGATGTCCGGACTAGGCTAGATGACCCCGATGACATGTTCGACGGCTTCGCGTTCACCGATGGGTGGATGCCGTTCCCCTTGGTCGCCATAGTCGAGGGGGGGTTAGATTTCTGGTCCACCCACTCCTAAGAGCGTGCCTGTCCGCATGGCATCTCAGTCCCTGCCAACTGATGCCCAACGGTTATAAAATAATTATGGGAGCAGTAGAACTCAATAGGATCCTAGGGATCGACCTCGGCGTGCACGACATTGAGGACGCATATGACGTGTGCAAGTCGGCAGGGGATGGTATCTGTTTCTACCTCTGAGGGAGGTCAGGGAGGGAACAATTCGTTACCGACCTGGAGGATTTGGGCCGCCATGCCGGGGACGATCGCCTATTTGTTTCTGGCAATTGGGAGTTCAGGGAGGGGGAGACCGCGGCTAACAGGCGGTAGAGGGTACCCCGGCATTACGGGATCCCTCCAAGTAAATGTCGAACTCTTTTGTGCCTCTTTTTCTGTTCTTTCTTTTGCCGAGCTGACACCTTATGTTCTGTCTGTGCAGAAATCGGTCAGAGGAGGAGCGGTGCCATCAACTCTGGTTGGAGGCCGAACAACGACTGGCAAAGGGCGATACGCCAGTATAAGGGCCACAACTCTCGCGCCGCTTGGTCGCTCCTCGGGTACGAACTGAGGTACAAGACTTACATCAAGAGGAAGCGTGCGGCCGACGACATGACCACCGACCTCGAGCATCGAAGGGTATCGGGAGCCGAGACCTCCACCTCCCGAGCCGACCCGGAGCTAGACCTTCAACAGATTGTTGAATCCTACTCCTCTCCAAGCTCCGAGGAAAGGAGAATGCCGCCTCGCCATCCTCCGTTGGTGACAAAGAATTTGGGGAACAAGTTCTTTGGGGGGGAAGCTAATGCCCCTAATCCCCCCGTCGCCAATAAAGAATTGGGCCCAGCCGCGCAAGGTGCTGCTAGGGCTCCTCCTACTTCCAGCGCTGCTACCCGAGAGCGCCCTTCGGAGATTCCGAAGGAGAAGACTCGGACGGAGAAGGGACCCCATCCCGAGAAGCCGAGCTCCTCGAGACTGGAGCGTCCCGCCGAGGAAGAGAGGGAGAGAGCTCCGAAAAAGAGGCCCAGGACTGAGGGACCGACAAAGAAGACCACAGGCTGAGGTGCGAAGCAGGCCCCGGGGGCGGGCTCGGCACTCCAGAGGGAAGGACCGGCTATTTGGAGGCCGTCCTTATTGCTTGGGCCGGGGAGGCCGGTCATAGTGGAAGACCGCCTCCACGGAAATCCCCTCGTTGCAGCCACGTTCAAGAGCGCCTGCACTCTGCCGCAGGATATTGAGAGGCTGCAGCGACAGGAGGATGTGGCTCTGCTGGTTGGCACGCTGCAAGCAGCCTTCTCGTTAAGTCTTTTAAGACTCATTGACTGTATCTCCATTGGGCTTCTATTATTGACGTTTGGGTTTTTCTTTTCGCAGATCATTCAGCGGTCGAAGGTGACACTGGACAGAATCCAGCACCGAGACACCCGGGTAGAGAAGCTGGAAGCTGAAAGGAAGAAGCTCTCTGAGGCCCTGGAGGGCAGTTGTAAGAAACTGAAGGAGGAGGAAGATAAAAACTTCGGCCTTGCGAAGGACTTTGAATCTGCTGTAAACGAGGTCTGCAAGGTAAAGGAGGAATGTCTCGCGCTGAAGGGGGGGGGGGGGGGGCGCCGAGGTCAAAGCGAAAAGGGCGATCCAACTTGAGCTATTTGTAGTAAAAAAGTTAGGATTTTTTGCAAAAGTTATGGAAAAAAATTATACATTTATTTGGGACGCAGTTTGGACGTCACAAATAATATTTAATTGCGACAGTATACCTACTGCGCCACAGATAATGAGCTTTTTTGCAACAGGATTTAAATGAGTCGTAGACAATAGTTTTATTAGCGACATTATTTGATTGCGTTGTAGTTTCCCATTAGTTTCGTTGCCCGCTTTTTCCTTTTTTTTTTATCGATCCCCGCCTTAACAACAGTTATTTATAAACGCGTGCGTCTCTCTATTCTTCCCTCCATCTCTGCGCTTGACTCTGTCTTTTTGCCCTAAATCCAAACAGGCAAGATCCCATCGACGATCCTCTACAAGACGATAGAGAAATCCGTCTCAATCTCCTTTCTCTTTGCCTCCCTCTCTGTGCTTCAATCTCTGTCTATCTCTCTGCCATAAATCCAAACCAAAACCAAGATCCCGTCGACGATCCAATAGGGAAATCCGTCCCAATCTCCTCCGAGGTATATATTTACATTCCTTCTAAATCTCTAGGGTTTTTATCTTCCATACATCCAGACGTGTCCCAACTTTCAATTTCATTCTACTATGTGCGCCTATCTTCTTCAGGCCTTCTTTACCATCGTTTCTGGTTTTGGGACTAGCGGAGGAATTTTCATTCGATTTCTTCTTCAAAGCAGCGGTGATTGAAGAGGTTCAATCTCTTCCTCTTCATCTTTAAGTTCAGAATTTGAACAATGGAGATCTTGATTTCAATTTTTTTTTTTTTTTTTTTTTTTTTTTTTTTTTTTTTTTTTTTTTTTTTTTTTACCTTTTGAACTTTGGATTGTTTACTCTAAATTTGGGCAATGGAGATCTTGATTTGTTTGTTTTTGCAGGGTATAAGTGGGGTTTATGAATTGATTTGGATAAGATGTGGTGGGTCTTTTTTAATTTATTTAATAATTTTGCGTTTTTTGTTGGGTATTAGGATTTTAGTTTTTTTGGGGTATTTTAGTATGGGTGTTTGGCTTTCTTGCGACTGCTTAGTGTTATTTTGTGCTTCATATATATGTTGATTTTGATAGGATTGATAATTATTGTGGGTTTGGGCGGGTTTGTATACCGTCCTACGAGTTTTTGGATTGGGATTTAATACTTATTCTCTTTATTGCTTGTAAGTGTTGGAAATATGTTTGTCCTGTTTTATATATATATATATATATATATATATTTATTAAGGATTTCAATTGGAGTTGGGTTTTGGTTGTGTGTGTGTGTGTTTTTCCCCACTTTTCTATTAGTTGGTTGTATGGAGATTTGGTTGGTGTGATGGCATCAGAGAGAGAGAGAGTGTGTTTTGTGGTGATCTGTGTCTGTTTTTACTAAGGGTGCTGGTTCTTTATCTGTTTTTATGAAGTGAGGTTTATTTATAATTGTTTTCTTTTCTATTGAATGATTGGAACTGTTTACTCTTGTGTTCTTATTTTTCTTTTACCAAGCATTGATTCTTTGTAGATCTTTCAAAAAGGTAAATTATTTTTTTTTATTCTTTATTTATTTCAGTAGGATTATTAGTCAGAGGGTTGGGATGAGATGGATTTCACATTTTGTTTTTGCCTCTGATTTTGGGGAGATAAAATATAAGTTATGTTGTCCTCACATGATTTTGTTCCTGAAATTCATTCATTTGGGACCGTGGTTCTACTTCATGATAACATGGTTTCATGCTGATTCAATCAGTGGTTCTTTTTTTGGTTTGGAAAATTATGGGGAGATTTATTTTTCTTTTTCCCTCTCTACTAATATCTTTGCTGTGTTTTTAAGTCAGGCTGTGCTTTTGCTGCTGTTGTTTTGGTTCAGCTCCTGGGCTATTCTTTGTTGTGTTGTGCTTTGCCCTGTTTTGGTCCCATCTGCTCAGAGCAGTCAAGAGTAAGTACGTAGCGTCGTTCTGGCTGATGGGTTGACAGTTATTTCCGGTTGGCAGTTCTTTAAGATTGTGCGCTATGCTTCTCTGCTTGGTGGTGCAGTGCCTTCTCTTTGAGCTGTTCTCTATTTTAGGTTGCTAGGGGAGTTTGGTTTTGTCTCTGCGTATGCTTTCTCTCTTGGGTTATGCTTTGATCCTTGAAGTCTTTTTTGTTGCTGGTGCTGTGATGTGCCGGTTCTGTTGCCCTGCAACAGAGTCCTTCTGTTTAGTTGTGGCCTGTTATGCTGTGTTTGGGCTGTGGGTGTTGGGTGATGCAGTGCTGAACTTTAGAATCCAGTTTGTATTCATCATTGTAGTGTTTGATGAGCTTTGAGATATTTATATAAGCTCCCTTGTAGTTTTCCTCCTCCCTCCCCTCTGGATTGCAGTTCCGCTCTATTGTTCCTGCTGATACTGCCTGGAGCTCTCTCTGTTCATCATGGATGCCTTCTCTATTATGCCTTTTGCTGTTGTCAACCTGGGATAGTCCCTCTTCTTTTGCAATTGCTGATTCGTTTTGGAGAAGAGTATTTCTCTTCTTCTTTCTTTTGTTTGGTTTCCTGCTATTCCTGTTTTGGTTCCAGCTGTTTTTGTTCTTGTTGGGTTTAGCCCCTCCTATTTTTGTGGTGGCATTTTTGTTTTGTTTGTATCCTTTTGCTGGGTTTACACCCACCTTACTGCTTTCTCATCTCCCTCTCTAATTGGGTTTCCTGAAAAAAAAGCAAGACACCCCAACCATTATATTAAGACCGCGATCAGTGGCTTAGACTGGTAGAATAAAAAGTACGAGAAGAATAGTCATACATGAGAATAAAAAGAGTTAGGCACTTACCTACAATGTAATGTGCATGTGCCGGTTAGAGTTAGCTACGTGGATGGATTTATGGACACAAATCTATGAATGAATCTACTGTATCTTGAGATGCATGGCCTAATGTTGGTATCTTCTATTACTTTGTGAAATTATTTGTTTATAATTTGTGATTAATTCTTGTCTTCTAAAAGAGCCGTTGTTTTGTCCTGTTCATTTTTTGGGCAGTGTTTTATTGATATTATTATTTTTTTTTTTTGAATATAAATAGGCATGGAATTGACCGTTAGGTGTGGTGCAGTGATGCATGCAATGTACCTGTTAGGCCCAGTTGGAGGAGTGCCCATTGACAGGGGTTGGTGGGATGTGATCATGTCTTAAGGGGATGAAAATTTATGGGGATACATGAGATTTACCACCACCCTGTGATATTTTTGTGGTGGCATTTTTGTTTTGTTTGTATGCTTTTGGCTGTTTTTTTTTTTCTTTTTTTCTTTTTTTTTTTTTCTCCTGGGGGCTTTGCCCTTCTCAATACAAATTTACCAATTAGCAAAAAAAAAAAAAAAAAAGGAGTAGGATCATTGATGTAGCCGATTTTTGTATGACTCTATTTTTGGATTACTCTTATTCGTAAAGAGATAATTCCGGCTATCCTACTCTACTGATAGAAATACACTCTGGTCATAGGCCAGGATATTTGATGAAGCTAATTTTTGAACTTTTTTCTAGTCCTTTTTTATCCGTTGGTTGGACTTCTTAAATTGGGGACTCATGCAGGTGAAAGCTCTGCCACCACAAGAATGGCTTAATTTATATAGAAAAGGTTATGAAGGATTGGAAAAAAGTGGAGTCATCTATTAGTGCAGGTTACAATTGAATGGAAAATGTTGGGTTTGCTTTGTTAGCTCGACAATAGTTCCATTGAGTATACCCAATGTAAGATATTCCTGCCTTTGAAGCTTAAACTTAGTTTTTCAAGATTGTTTCAAGTTCCAGAACATCTGAAAATGTTAGTGTAGATATCAATAATAATTTTTGTTTTTAATCCATTTTTATTCTACATTATAAGGCTAAGTGTGATTGAGTTTGATTGCTTTAGGTTTCAAGATTGATACGCTCATATTTATCATCTTTGTCATAGTTGATGCTGTTGATTTCATGCTTCGATTGACCCGTTCATCACAAATTTTCAAATGATTCCTCTTTTTTAAAAATCACACCATGTATTTTGGTATTTTCTTCATTCCACATATGTAGACTCAAGTGTTTTTTGTAGTTGCTGTGTGGATTGCAATTGTAGTTTATTTGTCAATTTTCATGTATGGCTCAAAATGGGTTTGATTTCATGTATTTGATGGTTCATAATTGAATTTGATAAGAACATCACGTAATCAGTACATGGTTAGATATATGCAAGCTAATTGATTATTTGAAAGAATAAGAGAAAAAAAAAATCATACATTTACTTATAATACTCCATAGTCTTGTTACTGTGTTATCTTTGTAAATGATATAAACCCATTGGAAGAGAGACATCTCACCTTATAGCCACCCAAGGATCCATCTGTTGTGTGCTTCTTCAAGAAGGTCAGTTTCACAATCTGGGTGATGTTTAGGAAGGTAATGGGCTCCCCGACCCCTGCCTCTTCTACCTCTAGCTATTTTGAAAAGGAATTAAGGGGATGGTAAGAAAGGAAGAAGAGGAGAAAGAGTGGATATTAGCAGGTTTCTTCGAGGGAAACTAACTTCCCAGTTAATGCATTAATGTGCAGACCGATTTTTATTTACTGTTGCCTATTCACTTATAGGCACAATCTTACAACTGTAATATAGAAGTGGAGAACCCACTTTTAGACGAACTAGCAAAGCCTCATCTGAATCAAAATGGGTTTGATTCTGCACTTATTGAAAACTTAATCTGGTTAATACCAAGTTCTCGAAATTTTTTCTTGTGCTCTTTGGGAATACTTCTAATGGACATTTTAGTGTCAGTAACAACATAAACTAGTGGTAGGGAATCAAGTAATTTCTCATCAATATATAATACTCATATTTGTTCTTCTTGTGGTAGGGAGTTAAATATGGATAAAAGTTGGATGCAGCTTTGGGTAGACATTTACCTGCTTACATGAAAGGAGTTAAAGACTTTATTGAGTATGCACGTGAATATGAGGATAAAGGCAATTGGATAAAATGTCCATGTAACAAGTGCAACAATAGATATTTCAAACCCATTAATATGGTTAAAGCACATTTAGAGGAAAATGGAATGGATAAGACCTATACCTGGTGGGTATTTCATGGCGAAGATTTTGAAGAGACGAGTGAGGATGAAGACGACTGATGGTGGTGTAGTGCAACGTTGTGATGGGTTGCAGGAAATGTTAGTAGACATAGGTGCGGGAAGGTATGAGATGAATATTAATGTGGAAAATAATCCGCAAGGGGAAGCATCTAGTAGTCATGGTCCTAGTGCAGCATATGAGGATCCACAACCATCTGATGCGATCTCAAATGACTTGGTTCCACAACCATTTGATTTGATGTTAAATGATTTGCACCTTCCACTATATCTAGGGTGTGAGAAGTTTTCAAAATTGGAATTCCTTGTGAAGTTGATGTATGTAAAAATAATCAACCGTTGGAGTAACAAATCATTTGATATGAATCTTCAATTGATTAAAGCGGCATTGCCTACTGGTGAGACTCTTCCCAAGTCATATTATGAGGCTAAGAAGTATATGCGGGACTTGGGTCTTGGCTACGTTCCTATACATGCATGCAAATATGATTGTGCACTCTTTTGGAGGGAGCATGAACATAAAACTAATTGTCCAGAATGTGGTGAGTCGAGGTATAAACTTAATGAAGGTAAGGGTAAGAAGATTCCTCAAAAAATTTTACGGTATTTTCCGTTGAAGCCTAGACTACAAAGGTTGTTTATTTTATATCAAGAAAGACGACTGAAGATATGAGATGACACAAGGAAAAGCGAGTTGGGGAGGATAATGTATATAAGCATTCGACAGATAGTCAAGTTTGGGAGGAATTTGACAAATGCTATCCGTGGTTTGCGAAAGATCCTCGTAATGTCCGTCTTGGCCTCGCGAGCGACGAGTTCAATCCCTTTGGGGACATGAGCACTTCCTATAGCATGTGGCCTGTCATGCTTAGCCCATATAATTTGCCACCATGGAAATGTATGAAAGAACCCTTCCTTTTCATGTCATTACTTATTCCTGGACCAAAAGCACCCGGAAATGACATCGATGTGTACCTAGTACCATTGATAGATGAATTGAAGGAACTATGGGAAAATGGCGTAGAGACTTTTGATATAGTGACAAGAAAGAAATTCAATTTGCATGCAGCACTTTTATGGACTATTAATGATTTTCCTGTGTATGGAAACTTGTCTGGTTGGAGTACGAAGGGGCACATGGCATGTCCAATTTGCAACAAGGATGCATGTGCAATGTATTTGAAGCATGGACTAAAGCTATGTTTCATGTGCCACCGTCGTTTCTTGCTGCCTAGGCATGCTTGGCGAAGCCGTTACAAGGATCACTTTGATGGTAATATCGAGCGGCGGTCGAAACCTAAGAAGTTATCTGGGGATGAAGTTTTCGTACAATTAGAATGTGTCCAACCTAACAAATTTGGCAAGGCACCAAACAATAAGAAGAGGAAACACACTGAAATGGAGTTGAATTGGACTAAGAAGAGCATATTTTTTGAATTATCATATTGGCGAGCACTAAGGCTTCGTCATAATCTGAATGTGATGCACATAGAAAAAAACATTTGTGATAATGTGTTAGGAGCATTGTTGAATCTAGGGAAAACAAAAGACACTGTGAAAGCTCGCATGGATTTAGAGGCAATGGGTATACGAAAGGAATTACACTTAATCCCGAACGGTGATAAAGTAATGGTGCCACCTGCATGCTATACACTTTTTGGTGCAGATAAAAAGAGTTTTTGTGAATGGTTTAAATCGGTTAAGTTCTCAAACGGATATGCATCTAATATATCTCGATGTGTGAATGCTACATATGGTAAAATATCAGGATTGAAAAGTCATGACTGTCACGTCCTTTTACAACGGCTTCTCCCGGTTGTAATACGTGGATATTTGAATGATGATGTTTGTATCCCATTGATTGAGTTGGGTATTTTCTTTAACGAGTTGTGCAGTATGACGTTAAAGTTGTGTTAGAGAAGATGGAAAAGGACATTGCCATAATACTTTGTAAGCTAGAACGAATATTTCCCCTGGCATTCTTTGATGTCATGGTTCACTTAGCAGTTCATTTGCCATATGAAGCGATAATTGGTGGACCTGTTCAGTACCGATGGATGTATCCTATTGAAAGGTGATGTGTATAAGTTATTCAATTTTATATGATGTCTTTATGAATGTAATTTCTTAATTTATTATTTAGTAACTATAAAATTATAATCAGATTCTTGCACACTCTAAAGCAATATGTGCGCAACAAAGCACGTCCAGAAGGCTCAATTGCAGAATCATATATTGACGGTGAATGCCTCTCATTTTGTTCTATGTATCTTGAAGGAATCGAAACAAAATTCAACCATGAAGAATGGAATTATGATGGAGGTCAGGGGTAATCATGTGAAGGGCTTCATGTTTTTGGACAAATTGTTCGACCATTAGGATCTGGATCATATGGGATATTGGATATAGTGGAGTATAGCAAAATTCGATATTACGTTCTAAATAATTCCGAGGAAATTGCGTCATATCGTGAGTAAGTGAACTATGTTGGATTTTGAAGAGAGTTTGATGTTTGAAGTCGGTATTTTGTGTTGGAATTATTGTTAACACATTGTCACGCAAGTATAATAAAGAATGCCTCAGCTCGGTACCGAATGCCTTAGCTCGGCACCGAATACCTCAGCTCGACCGAATGCCTCAACTCGGTTACGAAAACAAGGAAGACATGCTGAGCTCGGCCATAACAAGGAAGACATGAGCTCAGTAACAAGGAAGACATGAAGAGCTCGGTAACAAGGAAGCGTTGAGCTCGGTCAGTTCGGCAAAGCACTGGCGAAGCATTGAGCTCGGTCGGTTTGTTTAAACACTAAGCATACTTAGCTCGGTTACCCAGCTCAGTTCGGCGAAGCGTTGAGCCCGTTTAAAGCGTCAAGCGTTGAGCCCGGTAAAAGCACGGAGCTCGGTAAAAGCACTGAGCTCGGACATGACAGCTCAATTCAACGAAGCGCATAGCTCAAAGAAGAATCAAGCGCAGAGCTTGTTCAAGCACTGAGGTCGGTAAAGCGCAGTGCGTGGTCAAGCACTGAGGTCGGTCAAGCGCAGAGCTCAAAACAGAAACTTGAGCGAGAAAAAACAAGAGATCTCTTCCAATCCTTGAAGGAGTTCTCAAAACAGAAACTTGCGCGAGAAAAAATAGGGGATCTCTTCTAATCCTTGTAGGAGTTTCCAAAACCTCTCCTAGCCTTTTTGCAATCACGAATTAGGGTTGGTAAATCCTATAAAAAGGCATGCTAGGGATCTTTGAATAAACACACAGAAAGAGAGAAGTTTGTGAGGGGGTGTGAGCTTGTAAGGAGATACTGTTGTGATACATTACAGCAAGTCAAGAAGAAACTTTGCATCAAGAAGATGGTTCTTCATCAGTAGTTTCTTTAGATAAGTATTTCTCAATTCATATTTATTAAAGATCTGATTTGTATCGGATTGAGAGTGAAAGAATTGTAGAAAGGAATTTCTGTAAAGGATTCTTCTCTAATCATTGTAAAACATCAAGTGGGTGCTTGGTGTTGGGGTTTGGTGATCCTGTCTGTTGGTGCAGACGAATTGTAAAGGGAGTTGTTGCTTCCTAGATAGCGGGTGCTATATGAATCAGGGGTGGGTGCTCCTTGAAGTTGAAGCTTCAGAACTAATCAGTGAGACTAGCCTTGGATTGGTGTCCGGGTAGTCGTTGCACCGTGGACGTAGCCTTTGGGTGAACCACGTTAAAATCTTGTATTCCTGTGGTTGCTTGCTTATTGTTTTATTACTTTGATTATTTGGACTCATTTAAAAAGTATTGAGACATCACTGATTCACCCCCCTTTCAGTGATCGTGTGATTCTAACAATTAGTATCAGAGCTGAGGTTCCTTTAGCAAGCATTAATACGCTGGGGGTGATCTTTAAACGAATCACATGGAGTCCAATATTGGGAACACGAAAGCACCATTGTTTGATGGTACTAACTACTCCTTCTGGAAGCTAAGGATGTAGGCTTACATTAAGTCACTTGCTTGTGATGTTTGGGAGGCCGTAAGAGTTGGCTACAACGCTTCTATCACACCCACTGATGCTGCAACAAAGAAGCTAGCAGACAACGACTCCAAGGCACAGAATGCTCTCTATAGCGGCCTTGTCGATAGTGAGCTTGTCAAAGTCATGACATGCAAGACCATAAAAGAAGTGTGGGACAAGTTGCAAAATATTCATGAAAGTGATGACAAAATCAAGGAGGCAAAGTTGCAGACTCATCGCTCACAATTCGAGTCTCTTCGCATGGAGGAAAGCGAGAACATTGGCTTCTATATGCTGCGGGTCAATGAAGTCATCAATGCCATTCGCGGACTGGGAGAGGAAATCAAAGAACCAGTCATCATTAAAAAGGTTTTGAGATCGCTTCATTCCCGGTTCGACTCAAAAGTCTCTGCCATTGAAGAAGCTAAGGACCTGAATGTGTTTTCCATGGAAGAGCTGCATGGATCACTTACTGCCTATGAGATGCGCATAGGCAAGACATCCTCATCTGATAGAGAAGCGGCCTTCAAGGTACAGAAAAAGGAAAAAGAGGTTGCTGATCATGATGGTGATTCTGATGATGATGAGCTTGAGGCTCAATTTGTAAGAAAGTTGAAAAAGGGCAGCAAAGGCAAGTACAAAGGGAAGCTGCCCTTTAAGTGCTTCAACTGTGGAGGTGTTGGCCACTTTGCAGCGAAGTGTCCACTTAAGGATGACGACAATGACTCTAATTCTAATAAGAGTCAATGGAAGAAAAGCTACAGCAAAAGGGTAAGACCAAAAGCTTCATCAGCCAGTACACCGACAACACGTCTGAAAGTTCAGACGATGACCACTCAACTGAGTCGACTGAAGCCCTCTTCATGGTCACTATTGAAGAGGAAGAGGAGCAAGAGCTGAAAGCTGAGGAAGATGAGGCGGAGGACAATATTGAAGGAGAACTTATAGCCGCACTTGAAGAACTGAGCTTGGAGTGAAAGTCCGATAAGAAAAATCTGAAACTCCAAGAACTTGAAAGCACTGTTGTTGTTTTAAAAACTCAAGTAGAAGAATTTAAGAGGACCATAGAAGTCCTAGAAGACCAAATCAGTAACAAAACTGAGGAGATTGTGAAACTTGAGAATGAAATCCTTGGAGCAAGGGCTGAAAATATAAAACTTAATCAAAAGATCAAAGTGCTCTAAGCGATCGATGGAACAATGAAGCTAAACAACCTGCTGAAAGTTCAAAGGCCTCCCCACATCAGATTTGGTCTAGGATTTGAGACCGGAGAATCCTCCAAAGTTGCACCTCCTGAAAAGACAACAGTGCCACCCAAGTTTGTGAAGCAAACAGCTACACCTTCTAAGGCTGTGAAGCCCACCGTCCAGCCTAAGAAAGAGTTCATTCATGTGAGGAAGGTAATGAAGTCTAACCAACCACAAAGAAGATTCAGATTTTATGGTTACTGTTATCATTGTAATGAATTTGGCCATAAAATTGTTGAATGTAAACTTTGTGCTAAACCTAGTAGGATTGTAACTAGGAACCCTTTCTCAGTCCTAAATAGCCAAAACATTGAGTGTCATAAGTGTTAAAATTTTGGTCACTTGGCTAGGGACTGTAGGTTGCATATTGCTAACCAATTTCAGGTTGAGAAGAAACTCAAATTGGTCAAGGTTTGGAGGGTGAAGAGAAGGGCAGAAAAACCCAAGGAATCCCTCATTGTGCAAACCGCTTTCAATGCTCAAAAGAAGGCTGCACCATGGATCCTTGATTGTGGCTGTTCAAGTCATATGACCGGTGACAAAGCCAAGTTCACAAAGCTATAGCAGTTCGAAGGTGGCTCTGTAAAATTCGGTAACAATGACGGCGCCAAAATCTGTGGCAAAGGCGCTGTTCAGCTGAAAGAAAGCAAGATCAGTTCTGAAGAAGTGTTGTACGTGTCTGGACTTAGACACAACGTGCTAAGCGTAAGTCAGATCTGTGACGAAGGTCATGAGGTAATCTTCACGAAGAATGGGTTCGCAATCAAGAAGTGTAGCAATGGCAAAACACTAGCTACAGGGTCAAGAACAATAGGTAATCTCTACACCCTGTCTGATGGGTTGGAAAAATCCTGTTTAATAAGCCAGGCCGAGGAGAGCTGGCTATGGCACAAGTGGTTAGGCCATCTAAACTTCGACAATCTGTCAAAGATTTGCAACACAAAGGCAGTGAGAGGTATGTCTACGATAAAGAAGCCTTCCAACCCAGTTTGCAATTCTTGTCAAAAGGGAAAGCAAACGAGGGTGGTATTCAAGACAAAGGAGCATCACACGAAGAAACCTCTTGAGCTTGTGCACACTGATCTCTGCAGACAAATGAGGACACAAAGCACCAATGGAGATAAGTACTTCGTGTTATGCATTGATGATTATACTAGAATGACATGGGTTTTATTTTTAAAACATAAACATCAAGCACTTGATCGGTTCAAAGTGTTTAAAGCACAGGTTGAAAACATGCTAGGGAAGAAGATCAAGACGTTAAGGTCTGACCGTGGAGGCGAATTCACATCTGAAGAATTCACCAAGTTCTATGAGCATCATGGTATTTAACGACAATACTCAGCCCCTAGAACTCCACAGCAAAACAGAGTTGTTGAACGCAAGAACCGCACCGTGCAGGAAATGGCACGCATTATGCTAGTTGAAAGTAAATTGGCTGATAAATATTGGAAGGAAGCAGTCCATGCGGCAGTATACATTCAGAATCGATGCATGATCAGGCGACATGAAGACAAAACACCATATGAATTGTGGTTTGGACGGAAACCTTCAGTCAAGCACTTCAAGATATTTGGCAGCAAGTGCTTCATCAAGCGACTTGAACAAAATCCGGGAAAATTTAAAGAAAGGGCTAATGAAGGTATATTTCTGGGTTACTCCTCCACTAGCAAGGCATATAGGTGTCTTAACAAAAGGACCAAAAAAATCATAGAGAGTGCTGATGTTAGAATTGACGAACATTATGAACCCATACATGTAACCTGTGAAGAAAGTCCGGTTTATGAGGACTTGTCTGAGTTGGATGATGAAAGGGCTGAACCTAATGATTCTAGGGAATCAAGGGACGGTTCAGAAGTTGCTACTCCTAGAAAGCACAACACTTGGGTCGAACAACACCCCAAGGACCAAATAATTGGAAATCCTAAGGCTGGTGTTCAAACTAGACATAGTGTGGCGAACACTTTTTCACTAATATCAATGATCGAACCCAAGACAGTGGCTGAAGAAAGCCTTGATGAAAATTGGTTAAAGGCTATGCATGAGGAGTTAGAGCAAATAGAGAAGAACTCCACTTAGGATTTGGTCCCTAGACCTGTTGATAAAAATGTCATAGGTACTAAATGGGTCTTTAGAAATAAGCTGAATGAAGATGGTTAAGTTGTGAGAAACAAAGGTTAGTTTGTAAAGGCTATGCTCAAATTGAAGGTATAGATTTTGAAGAAACCTTCGCACCAGTGGCTCGTCTGGAACCCATACGAATGTTCCTAGCATTGGCTACATACAAGAACTTCAAGGTGTTTCAAATGGATGTGAAGTCAGCCTTTTTGAATGGGCTACTTGAGGAAGAGGTATATATTGAACAACCAGACGGTTTTCTCATTAGCAACAGTTCAGACCTGGTGTGTAAGTTGAGGAAGGCTCTATATGGCCTGAAACAAGCACCGAGGGCCTGGTATGCATGGCTGGATAGTTATCTTCGCAAGAATGGCTTCGGCAAAGGACTGGTTGACAACAATCTCTACATCAAAACAGAGCAAAACAAACAGCTGGTTGTCATAGTTTATGTCGATGACATAATCTTTGGCAGTAATGACGAAGAATTGTGCAGAAATTTTGCTGAAGAGATGAAGAATGAATTTGAGATGTCAATGCTTGGAGAGCTGAGTTTCTTCCTTGGTCTCCAAGTGCAGCAGCTGAAGCATGGTATCTTCATATCACAGTTGAAATACATCAAGGAGATACTGAAACGGTTCAACATGGAAGACAGCAAGCCGGTGAGCACACCTATGTCCACGAACACAAAGCTATGCAAAGATGACAAGGCTCCATCAGTTGATCACACCACTTACCGATCAATGATAGGGAGCTGGCTCTACTTGACGGCTACAAGACCGGACATTCTACAGGCGGTGTGTATGGTGGCCAGATTTCAGCCTTCACCAACAGAAGAGCACCTTACAGCAGTAAAGAGGATATTTCGGTATCTCAAGGGTACCTTGGAGCTTGGCATATGGTATCCTAGAGGTAAATCATTCACTCTCATTGTATATTCTGATGCTGATTGGGCTGGATGTGTAGATGACCGTAAGAGCACAAGTGGAGGTGCATTCTATCTAGGTGAAAGATTGGTGGCTTGGTACAGCAAGAAGCAAGATTCGGTATCCCTTTCGACAGCTGAAGCAGAGTACATAGCAGCAGCAACTTGCTGTACCCAAGTCCTGTGAATGCGTCAAATGCTCTCAGATCTTGGTGTTCAGACGAGAGATCCTACGCCAATCTTATGCGACAACACAAGTGCCATTCATATCTCCAACAACCGTGTCCAGCACTCCCGCACAAAGCATGTTGCCATACGCTATCACTTTCTCAAAGAAAAGGTTGTTGACAGTGAGGTAAAATTGGAATATATTTCAACCACTGAACAAGTGGCTGATATCTTCAGAAAGCCTCTACCAAAGGAAGTCTTCGAGTATCTTCGTAAGAAATTGGGAGCTACTCACTCTCCCAAGAATTAGAAAACCTCATAGCAAGGGGGAGCACGCATTCTTGCTATTTCTTTTGCTCCTAAGCAAGTCCCTTTAAAATTGTTGTCAAAAGGGGAGATATTAAATTGGAAGAACATGTTGTTCAGGGGGAGTCTGTAAGTTTTAAGAGGTGATTGGTTGAAGTAAAATTAAAAGCTGCCAAGAAGACTTGCTACAGTAGTACTAAACAGAGCAGAAACCTGTTTGCAAGATTTATTGATGGTTAACATGTTCCAAGTGTTGCCAACAATTCCAAAGGGGGAGATTATTGGATTTTGAAGAGAGTTTGATGTTTGAAGCCGGTATTTTGTGTTGGAATTATTGTCAACACATTGTCACACAAGTATAATAAAGAATGCCTCAGCTCGGTACCGAATGCCTCAGCTTGGCACCGAATACCTCAGCTCGAACAAATGCCTCAGCTCGGTTACGAAAACAAGGAAGACATGCTGAGCTCGGCCATAACAAGGAAGACATGAGCTTAGTAACAAGGAAGACATGAAGAGCTCGGTAACAAGGAAGACATGAAGAGCTCGGTAACAAGGAAGACATGAGCTCGGTAACAAGGAAGTGTTGAGCTCGGTCAGTTCGGCAAAGCACTGGCGAAGCGTTGAGCTTGGTCGGTTTGGTTAAACACTGAGCATATTTAGCTCGGTTACCCAGCTCAGTTCGGCGAAGCGTTGAGCCTGTATAAAGCATCAAGCGTTGAGCCCGGTAAAAGCACGGAGCTCGGTAAAGGCACTGAACTCGGACATGACAGTTCAGTTCGACGAAGCGTAGAGCTCAAAGAAGAATCAAGCGCAGAGCTCGTTCAAGCATTGAGCTCGGTCAAGCGCAAAGCTCATTCAAGCACTGAGGTCAATAAAGCGCAGTACGTTGTTAAGCACTGAGGTCGGTCAAGCGCAGAGCTTAAAACAGAAACTTGCGAGAGAAAAAACAGGGGATCTCTTCCAATCCTTGAAGGAGTTCTCAAAATAGAAACTTGCGCGAGAAAAAATAGGGGATTTCTTCTAATCCTTGTAGGAGTTTCCAAAACCTCTCCTAGCCTTTTTGCAATCACGAATTAGGGTTGGCAAATTCTATAAAAAGGCATGCTAGGGATCTTTGAATAAACACACAGAAAGAGAGAAGTTTATGAGGGGGTGTAAGCTTGCAAGGAGATACTGCTGTGATACTTTACAGCAAGTCAAGAAGAAACTCTGCATCAAGAATATGGTTCTTCATTAGTAGTTTCTTTAGATAAGTATTTCTCAATTCATATTTATTAAAGATCTTATTTGTATGGGATTGAGAGTGAAAGAATTGTAGAAAGGAATTTCTGTAAAGGGTTCTTCTCTAATCATTGTAAAACATCAAGTGGGTGCTTGGTGTTGGGGTTTGGTGATCCTGTCTGTTGGTGCAGACGAATTGTAAAGGAAGTTGTTGCTTCCTAGATAGCGGGTGCTATCTGAATCAGGGGTGGGTGCTCCTTGAAGTTGAAGATTCAGAACTAATCAGTAAGACTAGCCTTAGATTGGTGTCCGGGTAGTCGTTGCACTGTGGATGTAGCCTTTGGGTGAACCATGTTAAAACCTTGTGTTCCTGTAGTTGCTTGCTTATTGTTTTATTACTTTGATTATTTGGACTCATTTAAAAAGTATTGAGACATCACTGATTCACACCCCCCCCCCCACCCTCTCAGTGATCGTGTGATTCTAACAAACTATGTACCTATAAAATAATTGCATATGAAGTATTGGTATATTAAATCTTTCATTCGTATTATATTGACATAAACCTCTTATATAGGGAGCACAAGTCAGAGCTTCAAGGGGAAAGCATACACAACGTCCAATAGAGACATCAAAGCCAATTTGCTAAACGGTTTCAAAAACGTGTAAGTGTTCATACATATAAGGTGCTTAAATTATATGTAATTCAAAATATTTACTGACTTTTAGACGTGTGTGCCGTACACTTTTTATCAATAGATGCAACTATTGTGCCAACAAAAATCACCCGAAGCTACCGATGATTTATAATCATTAGCATGTGGTCCTGATAAGCGAGTGACACAGTACGCTGGCTCCATCATTAATGAGATTAGGTTTCACTCAAAGGAACGTGAAAAGCATCGTCGAACTCAAAATAATGGTGTTGTTGTGAAAGTGTATGAAGGTGATAAGGACATCCAATATTATGGTGTATTAACAAACATTATTGAATTGGATTATTGCTTTAAAAAACGAGTTATATTGTTCAAGTGTGACTGGTGGGATGTTGGTAATAAAAAGATAGGAATTCATATAGACGCATACTTCACTAGTGTTAATGTATCTCGAACGTGCTATAAAGATGATCCTTATGTGCTAGCGTCTCAAGCCATACAAGTCTTGTATCTCAAGGACGCCAAACTTAAAGGTGATTGGCAAGTTGTCCAAATGATAACGCCGAGAAATGTCTATGATGTTTTAGAGGTTGGGGAGGAAGTGCAAGATTCGATTGGGGGTGATGCATTCCAACAAGAGGAACAATTAGAAGTTGACAAGTATTGTTCGACATCATCAAACTCCTGATGTCATGGATAATGAAGAAAATGATAAGGAAATTGAACCATTGTCTCTAAATAGGACGGACGTTGATGCATATGAAGTTGTTGCTAATGTTGTGGTAATGAACGTGGAGTCAGATCAGACAGATGACGGTTTCATTGATGATGACGAAAGTGATGCAGAAGATGATACTTGGATGGACTATTGCACTGATGAAGAAGAGCAAATGCCGACGGATGATGATACTGATATAGATTCTTAATTTTTATTTTATTTTATTTTATCTTCTACAATAAAGCATGATGATGCTTTCTTGTAATTTCACAAGATAAAAAAGTTCAGGGGGTAAAAAAATAGTAGAAATAAAATATTGTGAATTATCAAGACTCTCGATATCAGGAACCATATCAAATAGGCTTGACCACCTCTTCCTTCTACATGAATGTTTATGTCGGATGAAATACTTCTGAGAACCTTTTGTCTGCTCACCCTTTTAATGAAAATTCTATCAGTTATGAGGTATTTGACTACTGGGTTCCTGTGATACTGTTTTATTTATTTTTTCATGAAATGGATTATTGACTCTATGGTTTTTATATCTTTCTACTGATTACTTTCAAATTCATGTTAATATAGAACCTTTTGCTTCCTCAACCTTTCTATGAAAATCCCCAGTGTTTAAAAAAAAATTGCATGAGGTTTTGGACAACTGTCTGTGATTTTGGTATGTTTTACTTAGTTGATTTTGTGTTGAGATAGAACCTATTGTTTCCTCAGTCCTCACCCAGTTTATCCAAATCCCCAATATCTCTTCTTCTTCTTTAAAATATTTCCTTGGCATGAAGTTTTGGAAAACTGGGCTTCTGTGTTTTGATCTTTTTTTTTTAAATAATAAAAAAAATCACAAACAGTTGTCAAACCCTTTTCTATCTCTATCAAGCGTATTGCCAAACCTTTTTATGGTAAACCTCTTTAGACCTTTTATAATTTTTTGTTAGCTAATTTTTAGGCCTGGCCTGGTGTCTTGGCCCTCCTTTTCCTTCTTCTCTTCTCTTCTTGTTTTGTTGCCTTCTGTGCTTCTCTTCTGTGAGCTTTCTGCCTCTGCTCTCTCTTTATTTGTTTTTCTTTCTTGCTGTGGTGCTGTGCTATGTTATGATGTTCCTCTTTCTTTGTTGGTGCTGTGCTATGCTTGGCTTTGGTGGATACATGTTGTGCTGTGCAATGTTTTGTGGTGCTGTTTTGTGTTGTATTGCTGCCGTGCTGTGGTGCTGTGCAGCTCTCTGCTTCTATGGAGTTGCTTTTGTCTCTCTGCTGCGTAGTGGAGCTGTGCTTATGCTGCCTTTGCAGTGCCATCTATTTTTTCTCTTGCTGTTCCTCTTGTCGCTGTGCTGAGCGGTTATGTTCTGCCTCAGATTTTGTGGGCTTAATTGGGGTGAAGGTTTTTTCGCTGGGTAGATTAGGCCGGCGTTGTGGAGCTCTGTTTGTGTTTGCAGTGTGGAGTACTGTTGCTTTTTTCTGTGTGTTGATGAGCAGTGTGGAGTTCTGTAGCTTTTTTCTCTCTGTGCTAGTGGTGTGGTTTTTGTTGTCCCTGTGTTGGCTGTACTGTGCTACATAGTTGTGTTAGGCTTCAGTGGAGTGCCAAGCTGCGTAGCAGTGTTCAGCTACAGTGGAGTGCTGAGCTGCTGTGCAGGGAAGTTTTTGCTCTCTTGTGGTTTTATCCAGTGCCAAGAAGTATAGAGTTGTGCTCATCTGTGGTTTTTATTTTTTATTTTTAAACTGTGTTTTTGAACCTGTTGGTGTCTTATCTTTCCTATTAAGTATTTCCAGGTGCTTTCTCTTTCTCCTTCTCCCTTTTTCTATTTTTGTTGTCTTTGGGTGTTTTTGTTTGGAGGATTTCTATGCCATATCCAGTGATTTTAGAGGGGCATTCATTTGATTTCTGATATTTCCACAGTTTTGGGTTCTGGAAGTTTGGTCGATCATGCAGTCTCTTCCCTTTTCCTGTTTTTGTTGTCTTTGTGTGTTTTTGTTTGGAGGATTTTTATGACATATCCAGTGATTTTAGAGGGGCATATGGGTCAATTTCCACATATCGGTCAATATCAGGACATTTTTCTTGTTGATTTAGAGCTTTCATAGAAGTCATATCTGCAAGTAGTTAAAAGGGGTGAAACTCAACAGTGGGGTTGACCTATTGTGATCAACAATGGGGTCAACCTATATGATGTATCCTCTAATAATTTTTAATCAGTCCAGACGAGGTTGAAGTCTCAGACAATTAGGACTCCTATGTAGGGAGGCCATTTATTGATCTCTTGATCTTCCTTAAGAGGAAATCTCTTTAAAATATTTTTTTTTTCTTTTTTCCTCTTTTTATACATGTAGGTTTTTTATAGAGTTGTTCAATACAAGCAAGCTTTTTCATGGGCTTATCTTCTTTTGATCTTAAATGATGGGAATAAATTTAGATACATACAAAAATAGATGGTATCTAAAATGGTTAACTCTTAGAAGGATGAAGATGTATCTCATCAAACCAATTATTTTGGATTGGATACTGTTGGTACGTTACCTTTTCTTTTTCTCTTCTTCTCTCTCTTTTTTTTTTTTTTTTTTTTTTTTTTTTTTTTTTTTTTTTTTTTTTTAAGGGTATGGGATTTAATTTGTTTGATTTAGAGGTTTTTATAATTGTAAAGAGGATTTTTTTATAACATTTCTTGGTGAAAATTCTACTATATAAACCAACAGTAGTTCTGACAACTTAGGTACAGTGGCATTAATGAAAAGGGTTAAATACAAACGATGCTTCTCATCCATAGAGAAGCCTAATTATGCATAACAACTAATGGTTGTAAGAGAGCCAATGACCATAAAACTGTCTAGAGACTCCTTACTCAGCCCCTCTATGAATGTTTAAATCTCGGCATCTATGCACCCATCTATAAACATAGATAAATACAATGTTACTTCTAGAGTTTCTCTTCCATCTTCTCAAATTAGGTATGCTTTATATTTCTATATGTTTTTTCTTTTTTACATACATAATTGTTGAATGCATATCATAGAAAGTGCATTTATATACATTTGATTATATCTCTTATTATCATTACATGTAGTCTAAATGATCATGTAAGGCCCATAGTTTGAATGAATTGCAAGTTGCAACTCCTAATCTTTCAAAAGGTGGGGCTTTACAGATTTTCACTAGAAATATTTCTATGTACTTTTGTTTCTAGTTATGATAACAGGAAGGATGCAAACGACAGCACATGAACGTGATGCTTCAATATTTGATTCGATGATTAAGCCAGAGGCACATAGCATTGGTAAGATCAATACTATTAGTTATATTTTTTTTTAAATTATTAAATGTCATGTATTTTTTTTAAGGATTTTCTTTTTCCTTTTTAGCTTCGACCTCCACTAGAAGAGGACGTGGGAGGTCAAAAAATATCTCCCTTACCAGGCTTATTAAGGATACAGGTCAAAAGCTAAGGATTGAAATCCCTGAAGGGCTGTGTAGACCAGTTGGAAAGTATGCAAAGGAATTTAAAACTGAAGTTGGCATAATTTGTCGAACGTATGCTCCTCTTGCATGTTCCACCTGGCCAATAGTTAAACAGGAACATAGGCAAATATTTTATGATCGCATTTTGGTAATTCATTTAGTCCTCAAATTTTTTATTTTTTGCTTTTATTTTGCATACTAAGTTATTTGAAAGTTGGATGCAAAATTAAGTAATCTCTTTCTTGTAAAATATACCTAACAAATTTATTATGAATGCATCTTATTTGTAGGAAAAATTTGATATAGATCTTCATAATCCACGATTGAAAAAAGCTATTAACAGTTATTTAGCATCCACATTCAAGAACTATAGGAACAGATTGCGTTCCCATTATAAGAGGGTTGGCAATCACCGAGAGTCATGCCAGAAACCTTATGAGGGTGTGTCACAAGAAGATTGGGAGCTGTGCTGCAATAGGTTTTGTTCAGAAGAATTTTAGGTGAAATTTTATTTTATTTTTAACTGCATTACCTACATAGAAATTATTTTTTTAGAAAATCTTGAAGGCATTTCTAATTCTCTAACTTAAATGCAGAAAGTTAGTAAAAAAGAATTCTGAAAACCGAATGCTACTTAAAGCGAACCATTGTGCGGGTTCAAAATCATTTGTCGAGTATCTTCATGAGATGGTATTAGTAGTTCTAATATTTTAATTAGTATTGACTTATTAACTTCTTTTTTAAATTTAATAT
This sequence comes from Camphora micrantha, assembly GCA_003546025.1. Taxonomy (NCBI): domain Eukaryota; kingdom Viridiplantae; phylum Streptophyta; class Magnoliopsida; order Laurales; family Lauraceae; genus Camphora; species Camphora micrantha. The sequence goes on from QPKB01000001.1 coordinate 56,951,130, forward strand.
TGTGTTTGAATTTATACAGTGTGATGCTCCAATCGGTAGGATAGAATTGTGGCATAAGACACACTATAGTCAAGATAAGGGTTGGTCTACTCCTGAGTGTCAGCTGCTCTATGTAAGGACACTTTTTTTAATGTTTCATCTAATTACTTATTTATTTTGTTCTTCAGTTTTTCTATACATGTGTAAATATTTATGTGATTTTTTTTCTTTTGTAGGAGAAAATGATTACACTCCAGTCGCAGCCCACAGAAGATGATTCTCCCCCATTGACAGATGATGAGATATGCAGACAAGCGTTGGGTACAAGGCCTAGATATGTCTGAGGTCTTGGGCATGGCGTCGTGGCCCCTCCATCCTCTTCAAGAGGCCTTTACAATAGTCGGCGGGTGGAAGAGCTTACTAAGAGGGCCACGGCAGCTGAAAGATAATCTCAGTTGGTTGAGCAGTTGCAGCGGATGGAAGCTCAAATGGAGTCTCAGAGGCAACAAATGGAGGCTCAGATGGAGGTTTAGATGGCGGGTCAAAAACAACAAATGGAGGCACAGATGGATGATATGAGATCCTGGCAAAAGAATATGGAGGCTATGATGCAATCTATAATGGCGCAAAAGATGGGCACTCCTCCATGGTAAAACATTTATTCATTGCTTCTATACATCATTAGGTGCATGTTCAGTTCAAATAGAAGGAAAATAAAAATGGATAAAATTTCATCATAAAATTCTGAGATATAAGGTGCTTCATTTTCTTAGTTGCAGTTACCATGTTGAATCTCTCTTCACAAATGTCACAAGCCGAATTCTAACAAAACACTCAACCAAGGAAGTCTCCATTTGATGCAAATTTGTGTAACTGCCCATTTCCTTGTGCTCAAATGACTCCCATCCGATACATTCCCTTAGTTCGATAAGCCAATTCTAGCCATTGGTTAAAATAGGAAGAAAAGCGTGGTTGATTTATTAATATCCAAACCAGACAGCCCATCATCATTTCATAGCTTCTAGAATTTCTAGTACAAAACCATTTTTCAATGAAATCATGCTTATAGCAAGAGACCCTTTACCTCATCCAAGGAAAGCTTCCCATCTGATGAATTACTTTCCCAGGATTTCTAGTACAAAACCATTTTTCAATGAAATCTTGCTTACAACAAGAGACCATTTACCTCATCCAAGGAAAGCTTCCCATTTGATAAATTAATTTCCACAGGGTTAGGTTAGTTAGACCAGAAGTGATGCGTTTTTCACAAGTCCTAGGATTTCTAGTGGAAATCCAATTTTCAATGAAATCATGCTTATAACAACAGACCCCATTTCCTCTTTTGAAAAATCCATGGTACTTTGGGTTCCCTCCAATTTTATTTCCCAGGCACTAGATGTGTGACTTAGCCCCTTCTAGTCCCTAAAATTTTATACCAAGTCAACCCTTCTAACATGCAGTTTCTCACCTTAGATGTTCAAGAAAGATGCATATCCATATGCACATGAACATAGGAGATGGAGGGTGTAAAAACAGGAAGAGGGGAGATAAGGTCTTTAAATTCAGGACCTTCTGTGAACCTGGTTATCCGGCCAATTTCAATGGCCCATTTCATCAGAACATCCGGTCCCTTCTTGAATTTGGGCATCTTGAAGATACTAGTTTGTGAAGAGGATTGCAAAGTTGGTCATTTCAACTCAAACTCCAACATATACAGCTGTGATAATTTTATGATGATGATGTTGAGCTTTCCTTTTCATGGAACAAATACAGGTATTTTTATCTTGTTTGAAGTGTGCAGTGCTCTAAATTTGACAGAAAGTCTCCTCTTCCTTCTTTCCACTTTTATTGCTAAGAACTTTTGCATGCTATCTTCTCTTTACTGAGTAGACTATTTTTTCTCGTCATCACCAGAAATTTTATGTATTCTTATATGCAATGTAAATTAGTGATGGTGTGATCACTTGATCTTGGGCATCTTGTTAATCTGTCAATCTTGGGTTACTAGAGACAAACATTGGATAATATTTCGGTTATGTACAATAGATCTTCCACTTGGTATCGTAACTTGGATTTCAAGTAGGCCATTTACATCAAATCAAGGTACGGAGTTTGTTATTAAGAGTCTTCCTCTTTGTGTGTGTGTGTGTGTGTGTGTGTTTTTTTTTTTTTTTTTTCCTTCTTCTGATGCAAGACTATAGGATTGATAGAAACTTACATTTTACAAATTTCTGGTTTTTGAGACGTCGGATTCAACTAATAATATGCTTATTGGAAGTCTTGTATCAAGTCTTACTTTCTTGTACAAATATTTGAGAGAGATTGTAAATGCATTTGACACCACCATGCCTTCTGAGATAAAAGATGCAAAGAAAAAATTGGAGGACTAAATCTGGCAAAGCAATGTTTATCCTGAAAGTCTGGGATCCTAACCCTAGAGGGGGGGGGGGGGGGGGGTGAATAGGGTGATCTACACTTTATGACTAATCAAGGCCAATTTTAACTTTAATGAAAACAACTAGTCACAAATGATGATTTACCAAACAAGATGCGGAAGCTAATAAGAGAAATCACCACAAGCATACAATCTCACACAAAGATTTATAGTGGTTCGGCCTCAATGCCTACATCCACTACCGGTTTGTGTTCCAACACCCCACCGGATTTCCACTATTTATGCTTTTCAAAAGGCTAAGCAATAAACCCTTACAATGATGTTTTTCTAGGTTAAACAACAACCTATCAATGTGCTTTTCTAGGCTAAGCAATAACCTTTACAAGATGTTTTTCAAAGGCTAAGCAATAACTTTAACAAGATGCTTTTCAAAGGCTAAGCAATAACCTTTACAAGATGAGTATTTCTTCTCAAGGAAGTGTCTACAAAAACACTCAAAGAGATACAATTTAAGCTCAATTTAAATGCCTCTTAAATAGGCTGATATGAAGATTTAAATCAAGAACAAAACATACACAAACAAATAACAAAGGTGTGTGCTCAAAGTGTATGAATGTCTACTTCAATCATTTTCTAAAAGAAAGCTCACAAATGTATGCTTGATGCATTTAAAAATCTAAACACTGAAAATGATGATTGAAGTTATAAACCAATCACATGTAGAATTCAAACAACTTGGAAAGATATGTTACACAAGTTGTATGAGGTTTTAAAGTTTAAAAAACACATGTAACTGGGATGAGGATGTTTGCAAACCAAACTAAAATTCCAAGGTTATATTGTGTTTGCAAAACATCTCAACTAAGGCTAGAAATCATGCAAATATGAAATTACAAAGATTTGAGCATGCATGACTTTAAATGGAATGAAAATCAAAGTTAACTTAAAAGATATACCTCTTTAAATCTCAAACATTTGATTTCCAATTAGCCTCTAGCTATCCTAGCTTGTTCCTCTTCTTTAGGCTTCAAAATGGTTCAAAAATAGCAACCCAACAGCACTTTGAAAGAAAGGAAAAGAAAGGAGTTTTATACCAAAAAACAGCCCAACGGCTAGTTGGCCCGGTCGACCTCAAGCCCACACGGTCGACCGGGTCCAACGGTCATATGGCCCAACGGCTATAAGCCCGGTCGACCGGCCCAACTGCGCGGTCGACCGGCCACACAGGATCTGACAGAAAATGACAGATTTTTCAGACCCTGTTTTTAGTGTGCGCGGTCGACCGGGTGGGAGGTGCGGTCGACCGGCTACACAGGCCTGAGCAGAGTTCAGATGAAACTTTGAGAAAATGATTTATTGAAAAATGAACTCTTAGCCAAAATGTTTTATGCATACAAAAAGGATTCTAAAAATGGAGTTTGTATGCAAAACAAGAACCTCGAATCCAAACTCGATTTTTCACAAACATGCACGAAGAAGTTAGGTTTTCGAAAACACAATTTGAGTTCTAAAAACATGCAGGATGAAGTCTTTGAAAATCAATAGTATTTTCAAGTCTGAGGTCCGGGTTTCAAGGTCCAGACTAAGCTGAACATGTGTGTGATCAAATGACTGAAAGGATAGTGTTTTCCATCAAATTAGCAATACAAAAATCCTAACAATCTCCCCCTTTGCAATTTGATGGCAACTAAGTTGATCACAACACATCTAGGGCTTCAGGTCTTGAAGTCTCTGGAGAGCCGCTTAACCTTGGTTTCTCCCACTTCATTAGAGCCTTCTCCATGCTCTAAGCTTTTGTTAAGCGCTCTGAATTCTTTTAAGATCCTTGGTCAGATCTCCCCCTTAGTTAGATCTGATCTTCTTTAATCTCTCCCTTTGATTGATACCAAGATAGGATCTTCACTCCCCCTATGTTTGATCTTCTCTCCCCCTATGTCTGATATTCTCTCCCCCTTTGCCATTGAATTGCAAAGGAACCTGTATACATGAGAAAAGAAATACCTTTCAGTAGCACCTGTTATCAATAGAATTAGAAAATAAACTGCAGAACAGGCTATCATGTATATGGGTTGATGATGCTGTGATTGAATGAAACTAAGATAACAGATATAAATTCAAAACATCATAGCCATTCACCATAACAAGAAGAGAAGTATAAATGAAACTGAAGATTCATTGATTTAACTTTGAAGATTAGTATAATTTCATTTACATATTACTTGACCAATACAAAAATCAAAAATCAAAAACAAAATCATGGCCAGTAATATAGTCAGAGAGTTTTATAAACAGAAAATACATCAAAAACCCCAAAATAAATTCCCACAAAAAGAGAAAACCCTCCTACGAGCTAAGGAGAATCTGTAGGCGAGGGAGGCATCACATCATCATGCCACCTACAGCTACCGGAGATGTTCGAGAGGTATCTTAAGGTCTTCTTCATCATGCCGGATACCTCCTGACGAAACTCCTGAAACTCCGCTCGCAAGGAAGACACCACATGCTCTACAGATGTCATCCGGTCTTCCAAGCTGCGCTGTGGAGGAGGCTGATGGGGCTGAGGAGGACGAGGGGGCTCATGAAGAGGAGGCTGATGGGGCTCTGGTGGAGGCTGAACAGGCTCTGGAGGAGGCTGATCATCTCCAGGATCTGCAACTGCTACGTCAGCAGCCTCTACCTCCGCATCTCCTTCTGCTATGGGGTTCACTCGCTGTGGAGGAGGTAGCTTCATCAAGAGAATATTAGTCTTGTTAAAGACTGTTGTGGTCTCCGGTCTCTCAGAAGCTGGATGAATCACTCCATAAGAACTGGCGAGTTGGGTCATCAGGAACCCAAAAGGAGCTGCACAGGGCTGAGAGCCTGTGATCACTCTAATAATATGGTGCATAATGATAGAAGGGAGACACATGGGGACACCTGAGATAACATTGTGTAAAAGGTTTGCCATATATGATGTTACCTCAGTCCTGTTCCCTTTCCTCGGGTAAATGGAGTGAGTGAAAATGTTGTGTATAATCCGAAGAGGGGGAATCATGGATGAGGCCTGGAGAAAGTTTTTGGCTGACCAGACCTCAGGGTGTCCACAGAGAGCAGTGGTGACAGAGTCTCTCTCATCAAGGGGTAATACATCTGAAATGAACTTGGGTCCAGAAGACCTGGGAATACCCATGATGGAAGAGATAGTGTCAATGGTGACTACTTCTTCACCATGCATGAATCTAATGGTGAATGAGTTTGCAGATGAGGCACAAATAGATTCATAGAGGCCATGGACGGAGGAGGCAAATGTGTTGCCACTCCAGGTCAGGATACTCCCCCAACCAATGGCTTCAAGGAGAGCAGGGACTTGATAGTCCACTAGATCTTCAACGATGCATAATTTCTCAACGATGATTCCCTTGCTCCTAAAGGATTTGATGACTGATGATGGAGAATGAATAGGGTTGAATCGAATCACAGCAGGAGGAGCAGGAGCCTCAGGAGAAGACGATGGAGATCTATGAGAGGAGGATGCTTGTCCATTCTTGGACTTTTTGCTAGGCCTCCTGAAGGTCTGTTTAGTGCGAGCCATGGATGGTCAAGAAGGTACGAGTAGGTGGAAGCTCACACAAGATTGAAGACCAAAACAAATGCCTTAAAAAGTTTTGAAAAGATGGTTCAGGCAATTTGTCAAACACTTGGAGTGCAGACTAAGAGACTAAAAGATTTACAAATTACACTTTCCCAAGAGTGTGCACAATAGGCTACAACAAATCCAGAAGAGATGGAGAGACCAGCTACAGCTAGAAGAAACAGAAAGAAGAACACAGAAGGGAAGGGAAAAACACAAAAACAGTCCACTGTGTTGGACTGCTGCAACGCAGACCTGGACGCCCAAGGGGATGAGACTGCAGTGACTGCCAGGGGTTTTCACACCTTGGAGTAATGTGCAACAGCTGAGAGATGGAAGGGGAAGTAAGACACAGCAGAAAGACTGAGAGGGAGGGAGAGACAGTGACAGGAACAGCTGGAAAAAGACGACAGGGAGAGGAGAGAGCCAGACGAGAGAGAGGAGGAGAAAGGAAGAAAAACAGGAAGAAGAAGAGGAGGGAGAACCCAGCAGAGAGATTTGGAAGGTGGGGGCAACAATCAGGGGGTCGACCGGCTGAAAGAGGGAAAGAAGGAGGGAAACAGAAATGAAACAGAAACAGAAAAAAAAACTGTTTAAGTTGCTGGACCCGTGTGGCTGGTCGACCGGCCAAGCCACGCGGTCGACCGGGCCAACAGGGCTGGCCTGACAACAGAACAGAGCAGAGAGAGGGAAAGAAAATCCTGAAAATTTCAGGGACAATCCACACTGTAACTACCCCTACCCCAGCTATCCTACAAGCTTAAAAGAAGTAGAAAAGAGATTTTATGAAATCAATTCTACAAATTCCTTTTGAAATACAAAAAGCCTTGTAAGTTTAGGAAGGAGTTTTCAAAGACGTTTAATTTGATAAATTTGGTTTAACTAAGAATTCAATCAAATATAAACACATTTGAAAAACAAATCAATTGATTTAAATAGATATAACTTTGATGAAGCTTTTTCAAATCAAATTGATCAATCAACATGCATTTAAACATAATATACCTTTTAATATCAAAATGCATTGACAACAAATAAACCTAAAATAACTATAACTGAAAAACCAAAAGAAGATACTAAGAGAAGCACGAAGAACTAGACTAAAGACCATTAACACATATGACTATGAGAAAAGAATGGTCCTATCTAATTAAGATCACTTAGTATTTATCTAAAGGTCTAACCTTAGGTATCCATCTAAGGTCTTGGACTTTTAGGTCTATTTTAGAAATCCTACCAACTAAGGGAGAAGGAGTTTTGACTTGATAAATTTTTGATTTAGACTTATCACCATTATGTTTAGATTTAACTAAATTTAGCTTAGGTTGGTGAATAGTCTTTTGAGGTTGGTGTTTATCCTTCTTAGGGGTTTGATTTCTTTTCTTCTTATTTCCTCCCTTTAATTGACTTTTGAATTTTAAATTTAACTTAGCTATTTTCTTCAAAAGTTCTTTCATGGGTTGATTTAAGGGAGATAGGTTGAGAAGCTTTTTGTTGATAGATTCTTTGATAATTGGTTTAACTTGTTTAACCTTTTTAGAATCTATCTTAGGAGACTCCTTTTTAATTGTTTTAACTTGTTTGATTTTCTTGGAGTTCTTTTTGATATTTAGTGTCTTACCCTTCATAGAGTTTGATTTTACTTCTTTGACTTCAAAGATGGGTTTAGACACATGGCTTCTTCTTAATTTGCACTCAAACCTAAAATGCCCTTCAATGCCACAATAATGACATTTTGATTTGGGCAAGGGAGAATGAGTGCTAGAGAATGAGGACTCACCTTTCACAAAAGTGTTGGTGAATTTAGGGTCATGTGAAATATTCCTATTGTAACCAAGACCCGTCTTATCTCCTTGAGATTTACCCAATTTAAATAACTTTTCAAATTTTTCTTCACTTTGGGTAAATTTGCACTCATACTTTTGTTTGTAGCATTCAAGTTGAGTGACTTGGTTTTTAAGGGTTGAATTTTCATTTTTAACTTTTGTTAGTTCATTTTCAATTCCCTTAAATTTATTTAGTTCTTCATGGGCAAGATTTAACTTAAATTTAAGTTCATTAATAACATTAGATCCAAGTTCTAAGGTTTTTATCTTATTTTGAGCATTAGATAAATTTTCTTTAGAAGTACTCAAATTGGATTCTAGGTTGTTAATGTTTTTGTCTTGGCTTTGTAATTGATCTCTTAGTTTTGAATTTTCCTTATTAAGATCATCACATCCTATCTTTAATTCATTTAGTTCATCTTGAACATTAGATAGGTTATGTAAAGAGATCATGAATTTAGATTCTACACAATTTATTAATTCTTCTTTGTCTCTAAGTTCATCTTTTGAAGAGACTAATTCTTTGTTTAGTCTTTTAGATTCTTCTATAAATCTTTTATTATTCTTCTCAAGCTTTAAGGATAATGTATATAATTCATCATAAGCTTGTTGAAGGTCATCTTCACTTTCATCATTTTCTTCTTCTTTTAAGTCAATTTGAGATTCATTGATTTGAAGGTTTGAATCTCCAATAGATGGAAGAAATAGGGATCTAGAGGAATCTACACAAGAATCTATATAACCTAAAGAAGTGGAATCCATTCTAATGGTTTTCATGAAAACACAATACTAGGGTTTTGACTCTAGGCTTTTACACCTAATCAAGAGTTCTAAAAACACTTGATCCTAAAATAGAGCATGAGGCTCTGATACCAATTGAAAGTCCGGGATCCTAACCCTAGAGGGGGGGTGAATATGGTGATCTACACTTTATGACTAATCAAGGCCAATTTTAACTTTAATGAAAACAACTAGTCACAAATGATGATTTACCAAACAAGATGCGGAAGCTAATAAGAGAAATCACCACAAGCATACAATCTCACACAAAGATTTATAGTGGTTCGGCCTCAATGCCTACATCCACTACCGGTTTGTGTTCCAACACCCCACCGGATTTCCACTATTTATGCTTTTCAAAAGGCTAAGCACTAAACCCTTACAATGATGTTTTTCTAGGTTAAACAACAACCTATCAATGTGCTTTTCTAGGCTAAGCAATAACCTTTACAAGATGTTTTTCAAAGGCTAAGCAATAACCTTAACAAGATGCTTTTCAAAGGCTAAGCAATAACCTTTACAAGATGAGTATTTCTTCTCAAGGAAGTGTCTACAAAAACACTCAAAGAGATACAATTTAAGCTCAATTTAAATGCCTCTTAAATAGGCTGATATGAAAATTTAAATCAAGAACAAAACATACACAAACAAATACCAAAGGTGTGTGCTCAAAGTGTATGAATGTCTACTTCAATCATTTTCTAAAAGAAAGCTCACAAATGTATGCTTGATGCATTTAAAAATCTAAACACTGAAAATGATGATTGAAGTTATAAACCAATCACATGTAGAATTCAAACAACTTGGAAAGATATGTTACACAAGTTGTATGAGGTTTTAAAGTTTAAAAAACACATGTAATTGGGATGAGGATGTTTGCAAACCAAACTAAAATTCCAAGGTTATATTGTGTTTGCAAAACATCTCAACTAAGGCTAGAAATCATGCAAATATGAAATTACAAAGATTTGAGCATGCATGACTTTAAATGGAATGAAAATCAAAGTTAACTTAAAAGATATACCTCTTTAAATCTCAAACATTTGATTTCCAATTAGCCTCTAGCTATCCTAGCTTGTTCCTCTTCTTTAGGCTTCAAAATGGTTCAAAAATAGCAACCCAACAGCACTTTGAAAGAAAGGAAAAGAAAGGAGTTTTATACCAAAAGACAGCCCAACGGCTAGTTGGCCCGGTCGACCTCAAGCCCACGCGGTCGACCGGGTCCAACGGTCATATGGCCCAACGGCTATAAGCCCGGTCGACCGGCCCAACTGCGCGGTCGACCGGCCACACAGGATCTGACAGAAAATGACAGATTTTTCAGACCCTGTTTTTAGTGTGCGCGGTCGACCGGGTGGGAGGTGCGGTCGACCGGCTACACAGGCCTGAGCAGAGTTCAGATGAAACTTTGAGAAAATGATTTATTGAAAAATGAACTCTTAGCCAAAATGTTTTATGCATACAAAAAGGATTCTAAAAATGGAGTTTGTATGCAAAACAAGAACCTCGAATCCAAACTCGATTTTTCACAAACATGCACGAAGAAGTTAGGTTTTCGAAAACACAATTTGAGCTCTAAAAACATGCAGGATGAAGTCTTTGAAAATCAATAGTATTTTCAAGTCTGAGGTCCGGGTTTCAAGGTCCAGACTAAGCTGAACGTGTGTGTGATCAAATGACTGAAAGGATAGTGTTTTCCATCAAATTAGCAATACAAAAATCCTAACATATCCTTCAATCCATGGTGAACGAGTAGAATTATCTTCATATTCAAGATATAGTTGGTTTTAAAAAACATATAGTTGGTTAAGAAATACTAAATTTACAGTGCATGATAAGACCAATTTCAATAAGGAAGATGCCCTGTTTTTTGAAATGAAAAAAAAAAGAAGGTGATGAAAGGGGGAGACTTTTGAGAAGAATGTGCACTTCAAGCAAAATAAAAATTATGAGTTCAATGAAAAACTGTAAAATATGTTGATATATTATGATCACATGGAAGGATTCTTGATTGAAGTTTATATTTAATGTTGCAGTCTGTAGTGGGGAGGAAGCATGAAGGTCAGAGTTTAGCTCTCATTAGTACTTCTGTTAATGTTGTTCATATATTTGTTTCCATGTTCTCATACAGTTGTGGTTATAATATGAGAATGATTGACTTGTTGTCTTTCATTGCTTTTATGTCACTAAATGGGCCACATATGCTACATTTTAGCCTACAAATAGCTTTTTAATGAATCAACACTTCAATGGTCCACACAATTTGATCGGTGGACTCTTTTGAGTCTCATGACATGCATTTTGGGTTGGACTATTAGTCATCCTTCTGAAATATATTTACCCTAATTTGGTATGGTGGGGCCACCATATGATATGCAATAGGAGGCATCTATCTTGTTTTATAGGTTTTAACATCTATCTTGTTTTATTTATTACAGATCGAAATGGGAGATGAAGAGAAAATAAGAAGAAGCAACATTTTCTGGATCGGTTTGGATGGTGCAGATCAATTTGAGGATGCTACATTTTATCGTGGAAATTGTTCGTTGTCTCTCCGTGATACATATCGAAGATCACCTTTCAGTCACAGTTTCGATGTTAAATTGAGACCAATTATTATATAGATTTATGTTCCACACAATTTTATCTGTATCTTCAGTAAGAATTTGTGATAAGGATATATAACTGTTTCATTGCACTCAAATTCAATTAATTAATTTAGTTTATTTTTTTACATCGATGGAGTGTTATTTTCATACATGAATTGCTACTTAGGGATATATGATTGTGATAATCTAATGATGACTTTGCATTAAAGATTTGTGAATGGATGATGAGATTATATTTGTATTGATTGGGTATCAAAACATGAAAATTAAATATTTTTTGGAAATATTAAAAAAATATTTTTTTTGTTGAAAAATTATTATTTGTGGCACTTTTATTACATTGCAGATAACTCCATGGTAAAAAGGTGAAGATTATTTACGACACCACAAAAATGTTGCAAAAAATGATTATTTACAACTTTATAAGAGTGTCGCCCTTAATGATTTATTAACAACTTTTATGAATCGTAACAGATATAAATTATTGGTGACGCAATTTTGCCGTCGCAAATAAATCATTATTTGTGACGCTTATAATACGTCGCAATTGATACGTAATTAGCAACTCTTTGAAATTGTCGCAAATACTCTCTCCAATTGCCACGCTGCAGTTTTTAGTGTCGCTAATCTTCCTGCGACCCCATTATTTGCGACCCCTTTGCGATGCCAAGGTTTTTGCGTCGCAAATAGTTAATATTGCGACGCTTTTTATGTTATCTGTGACGCTTATGTCGCGTCGCAAAAAAGCTAAATTGTAGTAGTTAAGCCATTTCAGAGAGAGTAGGCGAACCGAGATAAAGCTTCTTCAAGCTTGGTGATGGTCTCGGCCCCCACCTCGAGGGCCAAGAAGAAATCCAAGCCGTCTACGAAATTCAAGGAGCCGATGTACAAGCTTCTCGACAAGATCAAATCACGGCCATTTTTTAAATGGCCGCAGCCAATGAGGGGTGATCCTTTCACCTATGATCATAATAAGTTTTGTGCCTACCATAAATAAAATGGACACAAAACAGAAGACTGCGTGTCCTTCAAGTCTCATCTTGAGAAGCTCGTCAAGGACGGATATTTGAAGAACTACGTCAAAGAAGAAAACAGGAATAATGACCGAGCCCATCAAGCACATCAACACCAAAATAATGAAGACAGTGATGAGCCAGAGGGCATAATAAACGTCATCCACTTAGCTCCAGCACCAAGGGAAAGCTACCAAGCTGGTGCCGACGCCAGGTAGGCCTCACACAATAAGCAGGTGATGATGACCGAGCTAGAGCCAGCTGCAAAGAAAGCATGGACAGAAAAGCCCAAGATCTGATTCTCGGATAAGGACCTAGATGGGGTCCAACTCCCCCACAATGACCCATTGGTTCTGACCCTGAAGTTGAAGAACTTCGTAATAAAAAGGGTACTTATGGACCCCAAAAGTTCCTCGGAGATCCCATACTTTGATTGCTTCAAGAAGATGGGACTCAAATAGGAGGACCTGCAGGAATCACGAACTCCCCTAATAGGTTTCAGCTCGAAGCCAGTATACCCTAAGGGAAGGATCTCCCTGAAGGTCCAGATAGGAGGAGCCAGTATGCAAGCCGACTTCTTGGTGGTAGATGTACCATCACCATACAATGCAATAATGGGGAGGACTTGGCTGCATGACATGGAAGCCGTGCCTTCCACCCATCACCAGAAACTCAAGTTCTCGTTAGAGAACGGGGACGACAGAGTTGAAGTTGTCACGATCAAAGGTGACCAAGATATGGCCAAACAATGCTTGATGACCGTGGTGCCCGGTGGAACAGAGCCGACCTAGGTACACATGGCTGAATTAGAAGCAGATCTGGAGGACGTTGGCCGAGCTCCAGAACAAAAGAGCATTGAAGACTTGGCAGAAGTCAGGATCGACCCCAACGATCCAGAGAGATTTTTTATGCTCGGTAGCCAACTAACCGAGCCAGAAAGGTCCGAGCTGTTGGACTTCTTGTTACAGAACAAGGATGTTTTCGCTTGGACCCTTTACGAAATGCCAGGCATCGATCCAGAAATTATGTGCACATGTTGAACGTGGACCCCAAGTACAAACCTGTCATTCAGAATGCTCGCAGAACGGGGATCAGCAAACTAAGGCCGTGATTGAGGAGGTCGAGAAGCTACTCGAAGCTGAGGCAATCATAGAAGTCCACTACCTCGAGTGGCTGGCCAACACGGTAGTGGTCAAGAAGAAAAATGGGAAGTGGATAGTCTGCGTCGAATTTACCGACCTTAATAAGGCATGTCCCAATGACAGCTTTCCACTCCCGAAGATCGACCAAATGATCGATGCGATTGCCGGTCACGACAGGATGAGTTTCCTCGATGCTTACCGAGGTTACCATCAGATCCCAATGAGCAAGAGCCATCTATGTTACAAAGTGATGCCCTTTGGGTTAAAGAGTGCAGGGGCAACTTACCAGAGGCTGGTAACAAATATGTTTCAGGCTCAGCTCTGTAAAACTATGGAGGTCTACATTGACGACATGGTCGGCAAGTCCAAAAGGTCACAAGACCACTTGACCGACCTGCGTCAAACGTTTGACATCCTCAAGATGTTCCAGCTCAAGCTGTGCAAGTGTGCGTTTGGTATCAACTCCGGCAAATTCCTAAGAAGATTGGTTACCAGAAGGGGGATCGAAGCCAACCCAGAACAAATCTCGGCAATCCTGGCGATTCAGAGTCCAACCATGGCGAAACAAGTCTAGAGGCTCATAGGGATGGCTGCTGCGCTCAACTGCTTCATCAGCTGAGCTTCGGACAAGTGTCGCCCATTCTTCCAGCTTTTGAAGAAAAGTTCGAAATCTCAATGGACTCCGGAGTGTGATCGAGCCCTTCAGGAACTCAAAAACTATTTATCTTCACCTCCCCTATTGTCTACACCAAAACAAGGTGATGTGCTTTATCTGTACCTGGCTGTCTCGGATCATGCAGTAAGCTCAGTACTCATCAGAGAGAGGACAAGCAGCAAAAGCCTATCTATTACACAAGTAATATCCTCCTTGATGCCGACACCAGGTACTGGCCATTGGAGAAGCTTGCATTAGCACTCATCAGTGCTTCTTGCAAACTCTCCCACTACTTCCAGACATATACTATAGTGGTTGTTACAGAACATCCACTTAAGTCTCTTTTTAGAAAGGTCGACTTCTCTACAAGAATCTCAAAATGGGCCATCGAGCTAGGGCAATTCGATATCCAGTATCAACCCAGAACGGCGATCAAGGCCCAAATTTTGGTAGATTTTATCGTGGAGTTTGTTTCTCCTAGTTCAGCACCGAGGCAGTTCGAAACCTAACTAGGGGGCAATGAGGAAGAGGTTACCGAGACAGAACAAGAAGAGACTTGGAAGCCGTTCCTCGATTCAACATGGAAGGTCTTCGTTGACGGATCCTCAATCTCCAAAAGGGTTGGTGCTGGCATAGTCCTCCAGTCTCCAGAGGGCCTTGTCATCGAGCAAGCCTTAACACTTGGCTTCAAGGAGTCTAACGATGAAGCTAAGTATGAAGCCTTGATCGCAGGGCTCGGTCAATGCTAAAATCCTGGGGGCACAGCAGCAGGTGGTTTTTAGTGACTCACAATTGGTGACTAGCCAGTTGAACGGAGACTATCAAGCTTGGGACAAAAAGATGGTGGCCTACCATGCTCACGCGAAGCAGCTACATTCTCAGTTCATCAGAGTCGAAGTCAGATAGATCGGCAAAGATTCCAACTCTTATGCCGATGCTCTTGCCAACCTGGCCTCCGCCGTTGAGGTTGGGAGAAAAAGAACTGTCGAGGTAGAGACACTGGAAAAACCAAGTATAGAACTCCAGCCACCTCGGCAAATTTTGTGTGTTGACCTCGGTCCAAGCTGGATGTACCCAATCATCGCCTACATAAAGGATGATCAGCTTCCCGAAGATAAGAATGAGGCTCACAAAATCAGGCTAAAAGCAACTCGATTTTGGTTGTCTCCGGATGGCAAGCTCTATTGAAAATCCTTCACCGGCCCTTGCCTCTAGTGCGTTCACCCGAGCAAAGTCGAAGATTTCCTTTATGAAATCCTTGAGGGGATCTATGGAAGCCACATTAGATGTCTGTCGCTAGCTTACCGAGCTATAAGCCAAGGCTATTGGTGGTCCTATATGCAGAAGGACGCCCAACTCTATGCCAGGAAGTGAGAAAAGTGTCAGAAGTTCTCGCACTCCCTCCATCAGCCAGCACAGGACTTAAGCCCACTTTCTAGCCCATGGCCTTTCGCCCAATGGGGGGTTGGACTTCGTAGGACAACTTCACCGAAATCTAGGGAATAGAGGTGGCTTTATTTCACCAAGTGGATAGAACCAGAGCCACTGTCCTCAATTATAGAGCAGGATACGAGGAACTTTGTCTGGAAGAATGTTATCACAAGATTTAGAGTACTGCGAGCTTTGGTCTCGAACAACGGGACTTAGTTCGACTCCAATTACTTCAGGAACTTTTGCCAGGACCTCGGTATCGGAAACTATTACTCGACTCCAGCTTACCCACAGAGCAACGGTCATGCCAAAATTTCGAACAAGGCGGTGCTCGATGGGCTCAAGAAAAGGCTTGACCGAGCTAAAGGGAGATGGGTGGAGGAACTCCTAAGCGTCCTTTGGGCATATAGAACTACTCCAAGGCGCTCCACCTCGGCAACGCCCTTCTCCCTGGCCTATGGTATGAAACCCATGATCCCTTTCGAGATCGACCTCCCAACCCTAAGGTTGGAACTCTTAGATCATGGCCAAAACGATGTAAATATGGCCCGAGACCTTGACCTGGCGGAGGAGCGAAGGGAAGCTGCAGCTATTCGCTTAGCTTCTTACCAGCAACAATTGGCCAGAGGCTACAATCAAAGGGTCAAAGAAAGGAAGTTTTCAGTTGGAGAACTGGTCTTGAAGAAGGTGCTTTCTGCAGACAAAAATCTTAATGAAGGCAAGCTAGCACCGAACTAGCACGAGCCATTCAAGGTGATCTCGATGGCATGACAATCAGTATATAGACTTGAGGACATGGATGGTAAAGAGTTACCACGGCCATGGAATGCTACACACCTCAAGAAGTACTATTTCTGAATTGTACTCTATTTTTGAAATCAATAAAAGAAATTCTTGTGGAGGGATTGTACTTTGTTGTTTATACTCGCCAAGTTACAGAACTCAACGATTATCAAGTTATCCCAGCTCGGTTATGGAACCAGCTACGCAACTTGCCAAGTTACAGAAGTCGGCGGTTATCTCAGCTCAGTTGTGGAACCAGCTACAAACTCGCCAAGTTACAGAACTCGGCGGCTATCTCAAATCGATTGTGTAACCAGCTATGCAACTCGCCAAGTTATAGAACTCAGCGATTATCCAGCTCGGTTGTGGAACCAGCTATGTAACTCGCCGAGTTATAGAACTTAGCGGTTATCTCAGCTCGGTTGTGGAACCGACTACACATAACGCCGAGTTGTGGAACTCGACAGCTGTCTTATTTTGTTATGGAACCAACCATACAAAGTGACAAATTACAAATCTCGGTAGCTGCTTAGAGAAATTAAAGCATTCCATCACTAAGGTTCGTTTCCTTGAGTTACAAAACTCGGGAATATGTTTGTTCCGGTTGATGAACCGAACTCGAACCTGTGAAGAACTTGGTTATTGAACCTAGTACAAGCACATGTAATTCTAAAAAAGATGTTTGATTGCAAGCACGAAAAAGAAAAAGCAATTGTATTGATGGAATCAAAATGTACACAATTCATGAAAAAAGGAAAAAAAAAAAAAAAAAGAACAGGAACATAAAAGACAACTTTAAGTAGCAGCATAACTGGTCTCGACCACAAAAGGGGTAACCCTGGCAGGAGGATCTTTACCAGACGGAGGAACAGTCGCGGCAGACTCTGAAGGAACTTCTGGAGGAGGAGTCAGGATAGTCTCAAGGGGAACCTCAGGAGAAGGAAGGGCAGAACTCGGCTCAGGCTCCTGATCTTTGAGCTTGGGTAGATCCTGATATATAGGGTAATCATCGGGAATCTTTACCTTCTTCAGTGCAGCCCGACACCCAAGCTCAAACAAATATGGGCTTAACTGTTCAACCTGAGCGTCACAGTCTTTTGTCGCCGCATCCACACCATCTTGGAAGGCGACATCAATCTCGGCTTGAACTGAGGCTTCGAGGTCGGCCTTTGCCTTCAATGCAGCTTCGAGCTCGGCCTTCCTCTCTGCCAGCTAGGCCTCAAGTTCGATTGCCCTCTTCGCCTTGACATTGGCTGCCCCTTTTAGCTCATGGGACTTGACCTTCATCTTGCAGATTTTGGCCATTGCCAAGTCAAGATCTTTCCCAAAGCTGATGTTCTTCTCCTCCTCCTCCTTCTGCTTTTGACAACTACCCTCCAAGGCCGTCGCAAGTTTCTTATTTTCTGCTTCCAGCTTCTCGACCTGGGAGTCTTTTTGGTGGGTCTTGTCCAAGGCCACCTTAACCCTCTGCACAAACTGAAAAAAGGGACCGAATGTCAAAAAGAAACGACCAAGCTCAAACAATGCCAAAAAATCTATGACGAAAAGAGCTTACCGAGAAGGCAGATTGCAGCGAGGATATCAACAGCACTACATCATCTACTCCCTCAAGCCTTTGCATGTCAAGTGGCAGGGTGCAGGCGTTGGCAAACGCTGCTGCAACAAGAAGGTTTCCAGAGAGACGGTCCTCCATCGTTATTGGCCTCCCAGGCCCGAGTTGGAAGCCTGGCCTCCACGAGGCCGGCCCCGTAGGCTGACGAAACTTGGCCAGAGCCCTCGGCCCTGGACCTCTCCTCCACCGGAGCCTTTTCCTTTGTTTCTTCGATAGGATGCTGCCGATCTCCTGTGCTTGGACCCTCGGACCTTGATCTTTTCTATGGCCGATTCCTTTCCCTTCCCTTCCCTTCCGGTGTTGGTAGAACGCTGCCAAACTGCACCAGAAGCACCGGTAACAGAAGAGGCCCTGGCAGCACCCAAGGCCGCGAAGGTGGGAATGGGGTCGGTAGCAACAGGCGTGGAAGAAAGGAGAGCTCGGTTACCCAGAACTTTGGCCCCTAAAACCTTCGTCTTTAAGACAGGTTGGCGTCGCTCCATACCCTCTTTTCTTTCCTCTTCTGGGCTAGAGGGAGATGTGTAGGACTCGACGATTTGTTGTAAATCTGTAGCCTCTAACTCGACGTGCGATGTAAGCTCTTCAGCGCTGAGCGTCGGTCAAGGTGAGCACAAGATCGTCCCCTTCCAAGGGCTCATTCCTCTTAATATATGTATGATATCTTGGTTCGTACCCTAGGAGATCCCAAGAAGCTCGCCCGTGGTGACCTTGGTAGCTGCACATAGCCTTCAGCCAAGGATTGTTTCTTTTCCAACCAGCTCGGTTGGCCTCCTGTCTTCTCTGGCTGATCTCTGCATGACAAATGAAAAGAGCGTCAGTTCAGCGAAGAAAGAAAAAGTAAAATACGAAAACTTAGAGGAGGTCGATATTTACTTGGAGGAATCCCGAAGTGACAAGGGATCCTGTATGACCTCTCCACCATTGTCTCGGCATCCCCGAACTCCCAGTTGCCGTAGACGAACAGACGATCATTCTCGGCATGTCTGCTCGAGTCCTCCAAGTCAGTGACGAACTACTCCCAACTCGGCTTCTCCCAGAGGTAGTAGGAGTGACCGTCCCCTAGGATTTGCACACATCGTATGCATCCTCGATGTCATGTACACCAAGGTTAATGCCCAGAATCCTATTGAGCTCAACGGCACCCATTATTATTTTGAAGCTATTGGGCATCAGTTGACAGGGGCTAAGATGCCATGTCTTCAAACAGGCCCTGAGAAGGGGGTGAACGAGAAACCTAACCCCACCTTCAATTATTGAAACCAAAGGAAATGGCATCCAGCCATCGCAGAAGGAGTAGCCATCGAAAGGGTCCTCTAGGTTGTCTAATCTGGTCTGGACGTTGTCTGGGATCCTGTACATTTCCCTAAGCCCGACCATGGCGTTAGGGGTGTCTAGCTAGTGCCTATAGGCCCCCATTTTCCTAAAGACTAAGGGCAGAAACCCTAAAACAGAAGTGAGAATGCAAAGAAAGAAAAAATGAGAAAGAAGGAAAACTTACGAAGACTAACGACGGAATGGACTCAAGAAACGCCGAACTTAGATCGGAGACGGTCGACAGCAACAGAACTTCTCTCCTCTGCTCTCTCCTCTGCAAAACCCCTTTCTCTAAACGAATGTAAAAGTAAAAGGAAAAGAAGGGCAGCACCCATATATATAAGAAAGGGCGCCCTTTCGAATTTCGAAGGCGCGCGTGCGAGGCGTCACCTCGAGTACCGTACGAGTCTCTTCGAAACAGTTGGACAGCCAACCAAACGGTGACACGTGGTACCGCCAGTTCATCCTTTCCATTAATTCAGGCACATTATTAATTAGCTCGGGTAGGTGAAGCGGCTTCATGATAAGGATCAGGTGTCAATAACCGTTAGCAGCCTGCACCGAGATAAAGAGCTCTCTCGTTATAATATTTAGCTCCCGACCTTAAAGAATTAGGAAACTCATAAAAGGCTAGGAGCTAGGGGACAATTGTGTGGGGCATTTCCGTAATACCGAGATAAGCCTTGATTTCGGTAAAAGTACCGATTATGTTTATCTTGATCTCGGTTTCCTGAAGCTCGGTAGCAGTACCACTTTGTACCAAAGTTGAGCTAGCTTCGGTAAAAGTACCAGCTGAACTTGTCTCGGTCTAATACAACTCGATAGTGGTACCGACCCTGTGCAGTTCGGCAACAGTGCCAAGATGCGTCAACAATAAGGTTGTACCTGGCTTCGATATCTCCCTCAGCTTAATTCGATTGATCGAGATGGGTATTAAATGTCAATCAGCATTAATAAAAGTATGGCTACGTTGCAGAACGTGCTGACAGATAGGATGAACGCCGGATATAGATAATTAAGGGGTTGTCCTTATCCAACGGTCACATCTACAATCATGCAGAAGGTCAAGGTATGGTCCGATGGGACAATACTTTCACCTACCTCCACTAAGGAAACGAGGTATGTCCGATGGGACAGTACCTCCACCTACCTCCACTGAGAAGGGATCTAAGGTGACCACCGCCTATATATATGTAAGAAGTGAATCCCAGAAAGGTATGCAAACACAACATATACATAGCTCTCCCTTCTTTTCCACTCACTCATTCTTTGTTCAGTGATTGCACTAACTTAGGCATCGGAATGCCTTTGGATGACTGCAGCCAGGGGCTCTGACCTTTCTTCTTCCTTCCCTTTTAGGTTTCAGGAGCTATTGTCTTTCCCAGAAGCTTTATAGCAAATCCTACTCAACTAAGTCTGTAATTTTTGGGCACTTACAAGGTGGACTATCTCCTAGCTTTGATTAAACATTTAGATAGAAAGAGAGATATTACTATCCATCTTGTATTCATCAAATTTGGCTTGTCCTTTACACCAACAAATATAGAAGAAGTACTTGATTCTCCATCCTCGACATGTATGTTCAATACATTGATGTATGCTTGGCCTCCATAATTTTCAGCATCCACGTAAAGTTTGGCATTCTAGTAAACATCAAACAAAATTATCAAACAATGAATATTGTTCGTAGGTAGGAGTTAAGGGCTCTTCGAACTTAAAAATTATGTGTTGTTTCTTTTCAGTTCATTTGTACCTTTTTTCAGAGTTAAAGACAAAACTCCAATACTTCAACCAAAAAGCATAATCACTTCAAAATAATAAATTGTTCAAAACTGCTTGTGTTGTATTTACAGCTCATGCTTTAAAACGAAACTTAATTCTGAACCAAGAAGCTCTGATTGAACAAATCATGATTGCTTATTATGATGTTCATGCCCACTTGACTCGACCCATTCCTAATGCCTTATAATGAATTTTGGTGGCATAAGTCCACAGTCCTCTGGCCATTGATGTGAGTCTTTAATATTTTGATACGAATATGATATTTATGAACCAAAGTCAGCACAATACCCATTAATCACTGAATTTAAGCTCCCGACAAAGAAATATGAATGGGCCAACACAAGGTTAATATGAATCTTAGTTTTCTGGCTTGTCAAATATTTGACAGTTCATCATTGGCCCAACACAAGGTTATACTTCCATTATATTTAAAATAGACACATAAGATAAGGGCACAACAAATTAATATGGTCCTATTTTTAATAGCTTTCATCTAGACCCGTATGCATCTAGGATTATATTATATCCAAAAATATCTTAATATATCTTAGCGCTACCATGGCTCAACAAAATAGATATAGGCTTGTACTCCTTAAATCTTTGTCCACAAAACTCACCAAGACCAACAGCTAGGTATAGACAAGCATTGACATTTCTTCATTTGCTTTTATGGTAGAAAGATAATTTCATTACAAAAGGAGGAAACAAACTACAGGACAACTTCCGCTCTTCTGCCACAACTGTTTGATTGGCTTTGAAGGAGTCTCTTTTTTACTATCATAGTTGTTTGGTCTCATCTGTGGTACAATTCATGACTTTACAAAACTATATTAAATTGAGAGATACTAGAAATGAAAGATCCTCTACTTTTATCCATAATGATCGATGCCACTTAAAATGATGGCTGAGATCTAGCATATGTATGCTAACCTTGGGACATATAATTTTTGAATGAAAACTTTACTACTTAAATCACCGCCAAGGATTTGCTGGTCCCATATAGGTGTCGGTACCAAATTCGTTGGTACTTTGTGCGTTCCGGTGTGAGATAGACCTTATTAATTTACAACGAATGATCTTAATTTTGCCACATTATCAAATAAGCGCTCTTGTCTCCTTTATATAGGGCATTTTTGATGAGTCGCTGCAAAAATGGACTCTACCTCTCCTGGAATCCCACATCTCCTTTCCTTACCAGCATGGGAGTTCTACCAAGCGGGAGTACTATGCTCACCCAAACTCTACTATAAAGAGTCGGATCCCAACTAGGACTCTGCCAGATCAAGACTAATGGGAGTTCATCCGCAGCACACCATTGGGCTCAATCTAGAATGGGCCATGTGGCAGTTGGGCCGCACAATTTTCCAACATGATTATCCAAAGCAATATTGAAAGTCCGGGATCCTAACCCTAGAGGGGGGGTGAATAGGGTGATCTACACTTAATGACTAATTATGACCAATTTTAATTTCTTAACAAACAACTAGTCACATGTGATGATTAACATAAAATATGCGGAAGCTTAAACAAATCAATCACCACAAAGCAAACACCACTACACAAGGATTTATAGTGGTTCGGCCTCAATGCCTACATCCACTACCGGCTTGTGATCCAACACCCCACCGGATTTCCACTATTTATGCTTTTGAAAAAGGCTAAGCAATAACCTCTACAATATGCTTTCCAAGGATAAGCAATAACCTAACAATGTTGTTTTTCTAGGCTAAACAACAACCTCTACAAGATGCTTTTCTAGGCTAAGCAATAACCTTTACACAATGCTTTTCTTAGGCTAAGCAATAACCTTTACAATAAAAAGATTTCTCTTAAGGAAGTGTCTTTACAAAACACTCTAAGAGATTACAATTAAAGCTCAATTTAATTGCCTCTAAAATAGGCGGATAAGAAAGTTGAATTCAACTCACACAACACTCTATGAAATGCTAAGATGAATGCTCATGAAGTGTGTGTGTGAAAACTTCAATCAAGTTTAAAATGAAGACTCAATAAATATATGCTTAATGCATTTTAAAGTTTAAACCACACAAAGATTTGATTGAAGTGAAATGCAAATCACATGTATAAAATACTAACTTGTTGATGATATGAAAATCAAAGACTCACAAGTTGTATAAAACTAATTAACACTAAACATGTGATGCATGTGCTTTGTTGTTTTCAAAACCAAACTAATTTAACTAAAGTTTAAATGAATGAAAACAACAAATAAAGATTCAACCAAGTAAATGAAACATGTTATAAAAGAATTCAAAAGATTTGACAAAACATGTTTTATAAAGTTTTTAAAACAAACTTGGTTTGAAATCAAGGGTGAAGAATCCAATCCAACTTAGATCAAAAATTAAATGAAGAATGGATTCAACACATCATAGTTAACATGCTAAAAATCATTTACCAATAATTTAAACAAAGCATATAACATATGATTAATAAAAGTAAAGCTTACTTAGATATTTAACTTCATTAATCCAAGTTTTAGCTTTACTAATGACCCCTTGGTCTCTCTTAATTCATTCCCCTTTTTCTTGCCTCCAAAACCTCAAGGAAGGCTCTTTTCTCTTATTTGATCAACTCTATTTACAAGGGAATGAAACTCATTTTATAGTCAAAAAGTAACTTTTCACGTGTCCCCGGTCGACCTAGTACAAGGGGCGGTCGACCCGGGCTCAACGGTCATAAATTTTACCGTTTGAAAAGAGGCCCAACGGCTCTTTCCCGGTCGACCGCACAGTGTGGCCGGTCGACCGGGTCCTTGGGCCGGGGTACATATATGGCTGCACACCCAAGGCTTGAACCACTACGCCGCCTCCTTTACGGCGACATAAAATACCATAGGCATCATTTCCAAAACGGAATGACCCATAAAATATCAAGAAATTAATGAATCTTGCATCCATTAGAATGTATAAACTATATGTGTAGATTAGATTTAAGCTTTAGTCGAAAGTTATTTCTATCTCTGCTTAAGCTTAAACTGAGTTGTTTTCTTAACCATTTGCAGAAAAAAAATGTATATATGAATGGAAAATGCCAGGATCAATGCAAGTAAAAGAGTAAGAAACAAACCAGAAGCGAACACGTAGTTCGCTCGAGCGAACTACTCTCTGTTTGCAGACGTTCAGCGCAGAAATTCCATGGTCGAGCAATATAAAAGGGCGGTCGAGTGATCTACTCTCTGTGAGAGGTTTGCTCGAGCGATCATTGGTTCGCTCGAGCGACCTACTCTCTGTCTTAAAAACTTTCATTCCAGAACCTTGATGGCTCGAGTGATCTGGACTCTAGGTCGAGCGAAGAAATCTTGTGAAGGGTTCGCTAGAGTGAATATAGGTTCGCTCGAGCGACCTGTATCAGTTCCAGAATTTTGAGAACTCCTCCTTTAAACGAATTTCTTCAAAGATGGGCAGTCCTTTTCTAAATAAAATACAATTTTAAAGAATCCCAGTTTTGTCCAATACCCAATGAATTAGCCAACCTAAAATCCTAACAATCTCCCCCTTTGGCAATTCATGGACAAAACACCTAATACACAAAAAATCTACCCATTCAGTACCAAAGACTCAATTGAACTGAAATTCTGCTAAAACAAAAGAAATTGAGTCCTTTGAACACCTGTAAGGTTTTGCACTGAAGATCAAGTGAAGAATCATAGAAGAATCATAGAGAAGTGAAATAGCATAAGCAAGGTTAGTTCTCATGTAAAAGGAAGTTCAATATATCTAATAAATAAATCTCCCCCTTTTTGGACATAAATTGTCAAAGAGATAACATGAAACATTAAGAAGAGAAACACGAAAACTAATAACATGATATAAAAAACAGAATAAAGAAAAGGAGTAGCAGAATAAAAGATCTAATCACAGCAGAAGTATCATAAAAAGTTAGCAACCATAAGAAAATCCCAAAACACGAGTGAAGTCAACACATGTCACTGATGTCCTTGGCCGAATCTAACAAGAATCTCAGCAAGTGCTTGATCAACAGAATTGAATCGTCCAGTTATTGCAGCAAAGCCTTCATCAATTTGCACAGACAACCCATGCACTTGTGCTTCTAGCAGAGCAATCCTGTCAGGCGGTTGTTGTTGCTCCCCCTAACGATGTGCAGCAGGCATGTCTTCTTCGTCGATTGGAATCTCTTCATCAATCTGACCAATGGGGATATGAGTTGTAGACTGTGAAAGAGTACGGGCATTTATTGGATTGGTGATCTTTTGAACTAGCTCGTTAGATCTTTTCGGAACCTCTTTAAAAGTAAGAAAATCAGTGATAAGGACTCCAAAAGGAAGAAGAGAATTCTTCTTGGCAGTGAGTGATTTGATGAAGACATTCAAAATGACCTGTGGGATGTTGACCTGTTTCCCAGTTCCAATGCAATATAACAAATATCCATTTCTTTTGGTCACATCAGAGGTGTGTCCTCTAGGCTCCAAATTGTGACATACAAATCGGTTGAGAAACCGATATTCTTTAGTTAAATTTCCATGGAGTATCTTTCCTCCAGGCCAGCGAGTCTGAATTCCACAAATAGTAGTTGCAACAGTGTCATAATTAATGGGATCAGGAAGCTCATCCGAAATAGGATAATCCGGATTTGTAGATTCTGGAATTGAAAGAAACTCAGCAAGGTCACCCACAGAAATTTCCAGCCATTTTCCTCTAACGTAGGTCATGATGGAGCCAGAATCCAAGACATCCAAGTTACAATAAAATTCTCTCACCCAATCAACATGAATTTTGTTAATATTGAACTTGATCAAAGAAAACCAGTTTCAGTTTGCAAGGCTTCTAAAAACTCTCTTGTTATGCAACTCCTCAGCTACTTCTCTTTCAGATTCTACATTTCTTGTCTGAAACAACTCATAAAATTGATTTCATTTTCCCAGTGAAGGGAAACGTGTATGACCATAAGTAGATGAAGACGACGAAGATGCCACATGAGGACGTTTTTTAGGAGCCATCAGTTCAAAAAAAAAAAAACTGTAATGAAACAGTAAAAAAATCAAGTCAGCAAACATCACCATCCATCTCCACCTTGTATATCAACCAAACTTTGCAGAGAAATTGGGTAACACCACCCATATCCACCAATCACCACACACAATCCCGAAAATATCAAAACTTCACCAGACATTAATCATCCAAACCCAGCAAAAATGGGTATAACTAGCTATCTCACCCAAACATCACAAAACCTTCTCCAAAAAAACACCATCCCATAGACCATTCATCCATAGAGATTTACAAAAATATTCTCCACAAACGCACAATCTCAATGAAAGAGAAATGAGCAAATAACAATTGAAAAAATCAAATTTTCCAAAATCCATTATCCAAGAGCCATATGAAGAAAATGTCAATGAAATGCAAATGAAGGATGATTAAATGCAAGAAGGAGGAGGAAATATGACATGAGAGTGAGGAAAGAATGCAAGATGTGTATAGAAGAGAGAAAAAGGATTGGAAGATTGAAAATGTGTGAATCTAATGAAACTAAAAAATTAGAATTTGAAAAAGACTAATAATCAGTAAAAGGAGATGGAAAAAGGAAAGAAATACCTAAGAGGAGGGTTGTAGAAGATCGTCACACACCAATCTTGAGAAGGGGGTTAGGGCAGCGCAGGAAGAAAGAAAGAAGGAAGAAAGAAAGAGACTCGCACTGATATTAGTTCGTCAGGTTCGCTTGAGCGAACTTGAGTGTTCGCTCGAGCGAACTGCCTAGGGTTTTCAAACCATCAAACGCAGCGTGGCAAGAGTTTTCTAACGGTTATTGTTCGGTTAAATCTTTCCATGAACAG
Organism: Camphora micrantha; assembly: GCA_003546025.1. Lineage (NCBI taxonomy): Eukaryota > Viridiplantae > Streptophyta > Magnoliopsida > Laurales > Lauraceae > Camphora > Camphora micrantha. Next base: position 56,977,879 of record QPKB01000001.1, read on the forward strand.
TGAAAACAAGTCACTGTAGAAATTTTTATAAACTTAAGTACACAGTGAAAAAGTGAACAATTTGACCAAAACAAAATAAAATAAAATAAAATAACTTGTGTGATCCAAGTCCCTCTTAATCTCCATGAGATGAACAAAATTGTTGCATAGGGAGCACACCCATCAACAAAAAGTTGAGCAAAATAGTTTCCTTCATTAAAAATTTTTTTTTTTTGGAGCATACCCATTTCCTTTCTTCTCTGTTTTTTTATTTTTATTTTTTTTAATTCCAAGGACGGGGTAAACCATCATGGGTGACTTTCACACTTTTGAATGTGGTAGCCTTCTCCAAATGAAAATTACCAATCAAGTGGAAGCTTTCACACACATTCATAGGTAGCCCTCTTCCTCCGATTTAACCTTATTGCCACGACATCTCTCAAAGATAAAGATGGAGATAGCAGTGAGAGAATCGAAGACAATCTGTGCAGTGCAAAAAATAAAATAAAATGGTCATGTGAAAAAGTGATTGTGCACTTTAATAAATAAAAACTTATGGAGTGTAGGGAATAAGAGAAATCCTTAAAGATTTCCGTAAAGATTCAAACCGCGTTGCATCTAATGGTTTCGTGAAAATATCAGCAAATTGAGACTCAATAGGAATATGATGAAAAGCAATTGTTCCCTCCTCCACGAGATCACGAATGAAATGATGCCTAATATCTATATGCTTAGTTCGTGAATGTTGGACAGGATTCTTGGAAATATCAATTGAACTCTGATTGTCACAGAAAACAGTCATTGTTGTTTGCTCAATTCCGTAATCCTGCAACATCTGTTTCATCCAAATGAGCTGTGTGCAACAGCTTCCAGCAGCGATATATTCAGCCTTAGCAGTCGAGAGAGAAGTCAAAGTCTGCTTTTTACCATGCCAAGCAACCAAATTGTTCCCAACAAAGAAGCATCCACCAGAAGTACTTTTTCTATCATCCACACAACCAGCCCAATTAGCATCAGAATAGCCAACAATGGTTGTGTTGGTGTCTTTTGACATCCAAATTCCATACTCAACAGTCCCGCCAATGTATTTGAGAATTCTTTTCACGGCATGAACATGAGACAACTTTGGTTTCGCCTGATATCTCGCGCAAACTCCGACACTATAAGCAATATCAGGACGACTAGCAGTAAGGTAAATAAGACTACGTATCATGCTTCTGTACATTTTCTCCTCAGTATCCGATCCATCAGCATCAAGACTGATTTTAACAGTACTGCTCATCGGAGTACTAGCAAGTTTCGAGGATTGCATTCCAAATTTTTTCAGCAGCTCTCTGACTTATTTTGGTTGAGAGATGACAATACCAGATGGGGTTTGCTTAATCTGTAAACCCAGGAAGAAGGATAACTCTCCAACCATGCTCATTTCAAATTCTCTTGACATATTTTGAGAAAATTCTTCAAAAAAAAATTCAGACATCGAACCAAAAACGATGTCATCAACATAGACCTGTGCAATAACAATGTTGTTCTTGTCTCTTTTAATGAACAAGGTCTTGTCAACACTTCCTCTCTGAAAATTATTCTCAATCAAAAATTCTGTTAACCTCTCGTACTAAGCTCTTGGTGATTGCTTCAATCCATAAAGAGCTTTTCTTAGTTTGTAAACATGAGTTGGAAAATGAGGATCTTCAAATCATTTTGGTTGTTCAACATATACTTCCTCATTCAGAAAACCATTCAGAAAAGCACTTTTAACGTCCATTTGAAACAATTTAATATTCAGAAAACAAGCAATAGCAAGCAACAATCGCACTGATTCAAGTCTAGCAAAATGGGCAAAAGTCTCATCAAAATCAATTCCTTCAATTTGTGTATACCCCTGAGCTACTAGACGAGCTTTGTTCCTAATCACTTGACACGACTCATCAGTTTTGTTTTTGAATATCCATTTAGTTCCAATGACATTAGTATGAGTGGGTCTAGGGACAAGCTTCCAAACTCGATTCCTTTCAAATTCAGCAAGTTCATCATGCATAGCATTTATCCAAGAATCATCAAGAGCATCTTTAACATTTTTTGGTTCTAAAGTGGAAACATAACATACATGACTTACCTCATCACGTACCTGTTTTCGAGTTTTCATGGGAGCAGAGATCTCACCGATAACCTTGTCCAGAGGATGATCTTTGATAACTTGGCCTTTTTGAGATCGAGAATGAATAGCTAAAGGAGAGGCACTCTTTTCTTCAAATTGTCGAATAATATCAGGTACATTGATGTATTCTTTGGACTATCAGGTTCAGCAGTTGAAATTGTTTCCTTTTGTTGTTTTAAATCTGGTTTAGTTTGGCTTTCAGTTTCTTTTACAGCCTGTTCAGAAGAAGGAGAAAATATCAGTCCTTCTTCATCATTAGAAAAATAATCAATAGTTCCTGCATCATCTACAACCACATTAATAGACTCCATAACAACAAAACTTTTAAGATGAAACACTCGATAAGCTTTGCTTGTCAATGAGTAACCAAGAAAGAGTCCTTCGTCACTTCTGAAGTCAAATTTTGACAAGTGTTCCCTATCCCAAAGAATGTAACACTTGCTGCCAAAAGTTTGAAAATATTTAATGTTTGGCTTGACTGCAGTCCATATTTCATATGGGGTTGTTTTTGTTCCTGGACGAAGATAGACATGGTTGATAACATAGACAGCTGTATTCACAGCTTCAGCCCAAAATCGTTGTGGAATATGTTTGCTATGTAACATCACACGTGCCATCTCTTGTACCACTCGAGTTTTTTCTTTCAACTACCCCATTCTGTTGTGGTGTTTTAGGTGCAGAAAACTCATGTTTGATTCCATGTTTTGAGCAAAAGGATGAGAAATCAAAATTTTGAAATTCTGTTCCATAATCGGATCGTATCCTTGAGATGCCGCCAAAATCTTGTCCTTTATCTGCAATAAGCAAGGACCACAAATCATTAAACACATCAAAAGTTTCTGATTTATCACGTAAAAAATGCACCCATGTTAATCTGGAAAAATCATCAACTGTCAAAAATATGTATTTCTTACCACCAATACTTTCAACTTTAGTTGGTCCCATATGATCCATGTGCAACAGTTCTAAAGGTCTTTTAGTGGTAAGTGAATCGACCTTTTTGTGCGGTGCTTTAATCTGTTTACCAATTTGACAGGGACCACAGATAGTATTCGGGGCTCTTTTGAGTTTGGGTAGCCCACGAACTAGTTCATGAGTTGAAAATTTTTCCAGATCTTTGTAATTCACATGGCCCAAACGTTGATGTCACAATTCAATATCACTCATGATTGCAGAATTACAAAACAATTCTTTCTCTGAAGAGACAACGTAACAGTTGTCCAGATTTCTTATTCCATGCAGCACTGTTTTTCCCTTTTTGTCCACAATTATGCAATCTTTTGCTGAAAAATGGACTTCATGTTTGTCATCACATAACTGACTTACGCTCAAAAGATTTGTTCGCAATCCATCAATCAAATAAACATTATTTACCGGAGACATACTTGGAATGGACACAATTCCTTTTCCAATAACTTTTGCCTTACCTCCATCACCGAAACAGACACTTCAACCATTATAATCTTCAAAGGAGGTAAACAAGGCTTTGTTTCCTGTCATATGTCTGGAACAGTCACAATCCAAATACCACACATCTGAATTAGTAGCACTAAGTGCTGTAAGGACCACATTACAGCGCAGATCAGATTTACAGACCCAGATAGGTTTGGTCATAATCTGTTGTGTAGTAGGGTTTTGCCTTCTACGCTGGTTTCTATTATAGTTTCTCAACTTATTGCAGTGTGGTCGTATGTGTCCCTTAATTCCACAAAAGTGACAAATTGGAACTAATTTAGATTTGGAAAAATTCTTTGGATATGAAGCATTTGGATAGACATTGGGCTGTGCATTCATTGTAGATCCTTGAACAAACACAGTTTTACCTTTGTCTTTCGAAGTGGAAGTGCTTTGGACATATCTAAGTCCAGCTTTCGAGGAAGAAGGCAATTGACTTCCCAGAATTTCATTTAGCTTTGTTGATCCAGTATTCATCCGGTTAATTGAAGCTTTCGCTGTTTCCAACTTAGCAAGGGCCATCTTTAATTTTCAGCCAGATTGTCCTTTTCAAATTTACATGAGTTCAAGTCGTTTTGCAAATTCAGCAATTCAGTTTTAGCCTTCTGAGACTTTTGTTGCAGACGATCATTTTCTTAACCTACGAGAATCAATTTGTCAGACAAAATTGCTTGTTGATCCTCCAATTGTCTTACCTTGGACTGAAAATCAGTCAATGAAGTTTGTAGAGATGCGTTCTTTTCTTCCATGGCCTTCAATTTCAAGGCTCTCTTCTCACTGACTTTTGACATTCTCATAGATTCATGAAGCATTTTTTGATAATCTTCATCTCCTTCCTGTTCTTCATCAGAAATTTGGTTAATATCTAAATCATCTTCAGACTTAGATTCCTACACAGAAGAGATGTTAGAGAGAGCCATGAACGTAACAAATTTTCTAGACTCACTCGAAGGTGAATCAGGTTGAGACACATCCTCATCAGATTCCTCATCCCAAGCAACATTGAGGGCCTTGCTTTTATTCTTTTCTCTGCGATTTGCACACTTAGAAGCAGTGTGTCCATATCCTTGACATTCAAAACATTTAATGGGCTTAGTTGTTCCCTTTGATCGATTATGTTCAGTTTTGGGAACAAATTTTCCTTTGGAAGGAGGTATGGAATTTGAAGAATCCTTCTTGTTAAAAGACTTTCTATTTTTCCAAATCTTTTTCAGTTTCCTCGCAAGATATGCTTCAAATTGTTCATCATCTGTATCACTGTCAGGATTACCAATTTCCGGGTCCTCAACTGAATTTAAGGACAACATGGCAATATCCTTTCCCTTTCTCTGTTGACAATGGTTTGCCTCAAAAGTTTGCAACTTTCCAACAAGTTCTTCAACTGACAAAGAATTGAAATCCTTATTCTCACCGATGGCAACTACTTTTGGACGAAATCGTTTTGGGAGAGACCTCAAAATTTTCTTAACGATTTTGCGTTGAGGAATAGGTTCTCCTAGATTAAAAGATGAACTTACAATTTTAGACAATTTTGTATTGAAATCATCGAAAGTTTCAGATTCTTTCATACGAATCGTCTCAAAAGTAGTTGTCAAGTTCTGGAGTTTTGTTTGTTTGACAATTTCTGTTCCTTCATGAATAGTTTGAAGAAGATCCCAAGCAACCTTTGCAGTAGGGCAAGCAGAAACCCTATGAAACTCATTTGCAGTAATTCCATTATAAATAGCACGAATGGCCTTATTATTGAAATTCAACCTGTTTTTCTCATCAGGAGTCCATTGGGCTCTGGGTTTTGGTTTCGTTTCCCCATCAACAACTATGGTGGGTTCAGTAAATCCTTCCACCACTATTTCCAAGACTTGGTCATCGATAGCCTTTAAAAATGCAATCATCCTTACTTTCCGGTAAGAATAATTGGATCCATCCAAAAGAGGAGGCTTGCTGGTAGATGTTCCTTCTCTATTGATATCAATTAGAGATCAGTAAAAAGATCACACAAAAGGTTAGTGCAACCTGCTCCGATACCAATTGAAAAACTTAGATTTCTACCTTAACACAGACGGAGGTCCCAATAATCTGATCTTTATCGGATATCAATTCACATGTGATTAAACTAATAATTAACCCTAATTCAATTTAAAAACAATCAACCACAAAGAGAGAAGAACGCAAAAATTTTTATGTGGAAAACCCTGCTCGGGAAAAACCACGGGCCTTATCGTCTAGGCCAACAGACAACCAAGCACTATTTAAATAAAAGTTGCAAGATATACTCACAACCCTTTCTCAGTTGTTGACTCAACCTAAGGACTGCGCGATCTTGCCGACTACACGCCGTTTACCTTCACCGTGCTTGCAACCACCTTGAAAGCCTCTTCAAGATGTCTCTATATCAGAAGAGTTGAATGAAGCATGAATCCAAAGCTTAAAAACTTTCAGCACATCAGATGATAGCCTTGGAGGAGGATGGATCTCTCAAGTTCTCTCTGAGAAATTTCTTAATGGGAGAGGTGACTTTGAATAGAGAGATAAAGGCTTTATATAGATCTCAATTCGTGCCTTAATGGTTGCAAGTTGATTACAATTGGTAATTGTATCTTGAGACAAAATAGAATTAAGTTCCGGGCAGGTTTCTAATTTTGCACCCAAGTTCGCTCGAGCGAACTGCTCTCTGTTTACAGACGTTCGGCGCAAAAATTCCATGGTCGCGATATAAAAGGGCGGTCGAGCGATCTACTCTCTATGAGAGGTTCGCTCGAGCGACCTACTCTCTGTCTTAAAAACTTTCATTCCAGAACATTGATGGCTCGAGCGATCTGGACTCTAGCTCGAGCGAAGAAATCTTGTGAAGGGTTCGCTCGAGCGAATGGAGGTTTGCTCGAGCGACCTGTATCAGTTCCAGAATTTTGAGAACTCCTCCTTTGAACGAATTTCTTCAAAGATGGGCAGTCCTTTTCAAAATAAAATACAATTTTAAAGAATTCCGGTTTTGTCCAATACCCAATGAATTAGCCAACCTAAAATCCTTACACAGGTTGCCTTTATCTCCACCAAGAAGAAGATGACCTCCACCTTTTTTTCTTCTGCCCGCTGGCTCGTCAGTTATGGACGTGGATCCTGAGTCTTGGAGTTAACTTCCCTTCCCTTCGTCTGTCTGTGCCAGTTATATGGTCCTCTCAAGCCCAAGGCGAAGATGCTCCTGGAAGGAAAGCTGCTGCATTAATCTTCTTCCAAGTTATCTCCAATCTTTGGTCTCTCTGAAACGATTCAAACCACAACAATTTGAAGCCTTCACTGGCCAGAGCTAAGTTCTTCTGTATGGATCAGTTGAGAGGTTAGTCAAGCTCCTTTCTGGGTTCCAGATCTTATTCTCATTCATGGGGCAAATGATGTAATTTTGGTTTTTTCTTTGGCTTCTCTTTATTTTCTTCTTTTTCTGGCTTTCTTTTCTCTGAGCTTTTCCTATCCTAGTTCTATCTCGGCTTTTCCTTTTGTGGCCTCTTCCTGTTTGGGTGCGCTCTCTGCCCTGTATTTTTTCCTCCTTCTCAATTCAATTTGCCATTTAGCAAAAAAAGAAAGCACATTTTTAATTCAAATTGATCAAATGAGATCGGCACAACTCCCATTTAAAGTAAGATTTTAATTGCTATAGGAGTTGGTAAATTGTAGATTTTCTCACATTCAAATTAATAATGAAACAACCTTTTAAATCCAGTTTGAATGAAAATACTAAGACTTTAATGTTAACAATAACTGATTACCTTACCATAACATTCATAGACCAGTGGCTTTAATTTCTAAAAAACTGATTGTGAATACTATTTACATATCCAATCGCGAAGTACGTACAACCAAAAATTAATCTCATAAGTTAAAATGAAAAATGATGTAGGGGTAAGTGAAACACAGAGATATATATATATATATATATTGTTTTTGAAGAGTTAACTTCTTCTTCATTCTGCAATTAGGACCAGACTTCTCCTAGTAATGTACGAAGATCCGGCATTTTCTCCGGTTTAGGTGAGTGAGAAGAACCATATTCTCTTTTCTTTCTTTCAAATCTTAGCAAAAATCAAGAGAGTAAAACCTTCTTCGTCAATGTTTTTCTTTGTACCACAACATAGATCTTGTCACCACAAGCACACTAGAAAGACGAATTTGGAATTCAACTTCGGATGGCATCAATATCACAGAAACAATTTCTTGCGCTACACGCGGTCAAACTTCACTCTTGACCGTTGAATTGCCAATCTCATTTTACAACTATGTAGATTTGCTTGAAACGAGTCTGTCGTCTCAAACGGATCTCATATCAGACATGGGATGATCGAGATATATATTGCGAAAACAGATTTCCGCTCTCAGATCATGGTCAAATCCATCTTGATAGCATGACTTTGTTGATTTGAGTCTAATGGCGCCACTTTCTGCTACTGTGTGGGCCTGGGCTTCTTGCAAATGGGTCTGGTCAAAACAACCCGAACCTGGACCTAACCTAGACTGAGAATGAGATCCTCTTAATCCAAAGAGGAATTTTAGAATTGCTTCTTAAATACTATAACAAGCCCCAAGAAATACGTTACTGAAGACTTGTACTCTCACCTAGCGGGTCCCTCAAAGGGCAAGCCACAAGACTTGTGATTGTGCATGAGCACGGCCCACATGGTATGGATCTGAATATGCATCTCGTATGGACAAGTCAATTTAATTATAAATGAAGTTTAAATAATGTTAGCATCAAGTTCTGAAGTGTTTTTTAAGTGCGTAATCTTCTCAGGGCCCTACATTTTGGTTGGTTGGGAACTCTTTTGCTTGTATTCAAGATTTGGGTTGGTTGGGTTGCTTATATAGTTGAATCCATTTCAGTCTCATCATGGTTTCAAGTCTCATTCCATGAGACTATCTTTAGATGTCATTATTCATGTTACACCCCGACCCGAGTTAATCAAGATTAACTCTAATTAATCGAGATTAACATGGATTAAGCATGATTAATTAACTTAATGGTGATTAATGACTAAGATGGGTCAAATTAGTCTCGAACAAATGAATTAAGTATAATGGAATGAGTTTGAAAGAGATTGACTTTATTGAGTTGAATTTAGACTCAATTTATGGAATTAAAGGACTTTTTCGTAAATACGGGTTTTAGCGTATTTCATCGAATGTGATGGAAGTTATACCATCGTGTGTATCTCAAGGAGTACAATAAGTTTCATAATACACACATTTTCATTTGACTTGAAATGACTCAAATAGGTCTTCGTTTGACTCAAACTAGAATTATATGTAAAGTAAGGGGTTTATGTGCAAAACTGTGTTGTATAAGGTTCTAGAGGGAGATAGAGCCCATTTCATTCGGTGGGTTTCATTTCAACAACAACAACAAGAGCTAGGACTTCAACTTGCTTCTTCATTCTTCGTTTTACTTCATCAATTAGTGAAATCGAAGGTTGTATGAGTGAGATTAGAGAAGGAAGTTCATCTTCTTCATCTCATTGCTTGAGTTTCTTTAGAGTTGGATTGAAGATGGTTTGATCTCAAACTTCAAGCTATCAAAGGGGTTTTCGTGTTTGATCATAGCTAAAGGCAAGTATAAATAGTTATTGAAGATTATATGTTAATTGATGTAGTTTCTAATTGATTTGTAGAAGGAAGATTCATGAATCATATTGTATATTGAAATAGAGCTAAATTGAATGAATCGAATGATTATGTGATGTTTAATGATGATGAAATAGAAGTGTTCTATGGTTTATAAATGCTGATTAAAGGAGGAAACAGGAGGTTCCGTGTGTATATGTAGGTTGAGAATGTTTTGAATGAAGAGAATGAACTGTTCAGAATTTCAGGATTGGAATTCTGAAGAGTTCGCTCGAGCGAACAGGGAGTCCGCTCGGGCGAACTGTCTTCTGTGAGCGTTCGCTCGAGCGAACAGGGATATTGCTCGAACGAACATGGTTCTGTTTGAACTGACAGAAATTCTGAAGAGTCCGCTCGAGCGAACTTTAAGTGCACTCGAGCGAACAATGGATTTTGGATTTTTGGGTTTTTACGTGAATTTGGAGTACGTCTCAGGAGTGTAAATGCTTCCCCAATTAGTTTAAGACTAATCATGGGTTAAATAGAATTATTAGGAATTAATGATGTTTTAAGAAGGATTCCATAAATGAACCATAATGGATCAATAATGGTCTAGACTCCATGGGTGATAATTACAGGGATGAAGAATGCACATATTGAATATATAATGTGATGTCCATCGAGAATAACACGTGCATTGGGAAACCAATGGTTACACCTGAATGGTTGTTTAGAATTGAGATAAGATTAAGTGAAACCCTAGAGGGTTAATAATTCTCTCATTATATTATTGAATTGAATTCTGTCCATTAATTTGTAATTAAATGGAAATTAAAATGTTAATTGAATTGTTCATTGAGTCTGGCACTACATAGTGATTTCTATAAGCTCTTTCGAGTTGTTATCGTTGCAGCAGATTATACAGGAGTGTTCCAGAACTCTGTGATGGTATCAGTTGTCCCTGGCCCGGAGACTGATAAATCTCACATTATATGAATCCTTTGTTAGGATTTTTGTATGTTACTAATTTGATGGAAGCACTAACACTATCAGTCAACTGATCACACCCATTCATCATAGTTTGGACCTTGAAATCTGGACCTTAGACTTGAAAATGCTTTTGATTTTCAAAGACTTCATCCTGCATGTTTTAGAACTTAAAATGTATTTTCGAAAGCCTAGTTCTTCGTGCATGGTTTTGAAAGATCAAGTCTGACATCGAGGTTCATGTTTTGCATACATATCTCATTTTTAGAATCATTTTAGTATGCATAAATCTTATTGGCTTGGAGGTCATGTTTTCATAAAACATTTTCTCAAAAATCTGAAGGAACTCCTCTCAGGCCTATGTACCCGGTCGACCGCGTCAAGCTCCAGGTCGACCGAGTAAACTAAAACAGTTTCTCAAAAAATCTGAAGGAACTTCTCAGAGGCGTGTGTACCCGGTCGACCGGGCACAGGGGCAGGTCGACCGAGCGAAGAGCAGTTGGCCAATATGACCGTTGGACTCGGTCGACCGCATGGTCATAGGGTCGACCGAGCCAACTAGCTGTTGGACTGTTTTTTGTATAAAAGTCCATTTCATTCGCTTCTTTCATATGGCTGTTGGAGTAAAACCTTGGAACTATTTTGAAGTCTAAAGAAGAGGAATAAGCTAGGAAAGCTAGAGGCCTATTGGAAATCAAAATATTTGAGATTTAAAAGGTATATCTTTCAAGTTAATTTGATTTTCATTCCATTTAAAATCATGCATGCTGAATTCTTTGTAATCTCATATTTGCGTGATTTCTAGCTTTAATTGAGATGTTCTGCAAATACAATATCACCTTGGAATATTAGATTGTTTTGCAAACATCCTTGTTTCAATCACATGTGTTTTTAATCTTTAAACTTCATACAACTTGTGTAGCATGTCTTTCCAAGTTGTTTAAATTCTTCATGTGATTAGCTTACAACTTTAATCATCTTTTCCTGTGCCTAGATTTTCGAATGCATCAAGCATTCATTTGAGAGCTTTCTTTTAGAAAATGATTAAAGTAAACATTCATACACTTTGAGCACACACCTTTGCTAATTGTTTGTGTATGTTTGTATCTTGATTTAAACTTTCATATCAGCCTATTTAAGAGGCAAATGTATTGAGCTTAAATTGCATCTCTTTGAGTGTTTGTGTAGACACTTCTTTGAGAAAAAATCTTTCTATTATTAAGGTTATTGCTTAGCCTAAGAAAAGCACATTGTAGAGGTTATTGCTTAGCCTTTGAAAAACATCTTGTAGAGGTTATTGCTTAGCCTTTGAAAAGCATAAATAGTGAAAATCCGGTGGGGTGTTGGATCACAAGCCGGTAGTGGATGTAGGCATTGAAGCTGAGCCACTATAAATCTTTGTGTGATGATGTATACTTGTGGTGATTACTTTTGTTAGCTTCCGCATCTTGTTTGGTAAATCATCATATGTGACTAGTTGTTTTTTAAAGAAATTAAAATTGGCCTTAATCAGTCATTATTTGTAGATCACCCTATTCACCCCCCCTCCCCCCCTCTCGAGTTAGGATCCCGGACTTTCAATTGGTATCAGAGCCTTGTTCTCTAGTTTAGGATCAAGTGTTTTGGAACTCTTGATTAGGTGTAAAAACCTAGAGTCAAAACCCTAGTGTTGTGTTTTCATAAAAACCATTAGAATGGATTCCACTATTTTTGGTTGTATAGATTCTTGTATAGATTCTTCTATACCCTTCCTTCTTCCATCTATTGGAGATTCAAACCTTCAAATTAATGAATCTCAATTTGACTTAAAAGAAGAAGAAAATGATGAAAATGAAGATGATATTCACCAAGCTTATGATGAATTATATACTTTGTCTTTAAAGCTTGATAAAAATAATAAAAGATTAGAAGGAGAATCTAAAAGGCTAAACAAGGAATTAGTCTCTTCAAAAGATGAACTTAGAGAGAAAGAAGAAATAATACATTGCTTAGACTCTAAGTTTATGATCTCTTTACATAATCTATCTAATGTTAAAGATGAACTAGTTGAAATTAAGATAAGTTGTGATGAGATTAATAAAGAAAACTTAAATCTAAGAGATCAATTAAAAAGGCAAGATGAAGACATTATCAATTTAGAATCCAAGTTGACAATTTCGAAGGAAAACTTGTCTAATACTCAAAGTAATTTAAAAGCCTTAGAACTTGGACCTAATGTTGTTAATGAACTTAAAATGAAATTAAAAATTGCCTATGAAGAATTAAATAACCGTAAGGGATTTGAAAATGAACTCATAAAGGTTAAAAATGAAAATTCAACCCTTAAAAATCAAGTCACTCAACTTGAAAGCTACAAACAAAAGTATGAGTGTAAATTTACCCAAGGTGAAGAGAAATTCGAAAAATTATTTAGATTGGGTAAATCTCAAAGAGATAGGACGGGTCTTGGTTACAATAGGAATATTTCACATGACCCTAAATTCACCAACACTTTTGTGAAAGGTGAGTCCTCATTCTCTAGTACTCATTTTCCTTTGCCCAAAACAAAATGTCATTATTGTGGTAGTGAAGGGCATTTCAAATTTGAGTGCAAATTAAGAAAAAGTAATATGTCTCAACCCATCTTTGAACCTAAGAAAGCAAAAACTAAATCTATGAAGGGTAAGACATTAAAATCAAAGGAAGACTCTAGAAAGTTCAAACAGGTTAAATCATTTCATCAAGAGTCTCCTAAGATAGATTTTAAAAAGACTAAACACAACAAAAATAGTCAAAATAAATCTATCAATAAGAAACTTCTCACTTTACCTCCTCTATCTTTGGAAATGAAAGATCTCTTGAAAAAAGTTGAAAAATTAAAATTAAAGTTCAAAAGACAAAAAGAGGGAGGAAAAGCCAAAAGAAATGAGAAGAGTAAAAAGAAATTGAAACACCAACTTCCAAAGACAAATCATCAATCTAAATTTAAAAAGGTCAAACCTCAAGGATATGATGACAAGTCTAAAAGAATTAAATCTCCATCTCCTCTAGTTGGTAGGATTTCAAACATAGACTTAAAAGTTCAAAACCTCAGATGGATACCTAAGGTTAGACTTTTAGACAAATACTAAGATCTCTTTATTAGATAGGCCCATCCTTTTCTCATAGTCATATGTGTTGATGGTCTTGAGTCTAGTTCATTGTACCTCTCTTAGTATCTTCTTTTTGTTTCAGTTTCAGTTATTTAAGGTTTACTTGTTGTTAATGCAGTTTGAATTCAAAAGGTATTTTATGATAAAATGCATGTTTTTGATCAATTTGATTTGAAAAAGTTTTATTAAAGTTACATCTTTTTAGTCAATTGATTTGTTTTTCAAATGTGTTTAAATTTGATTGAATTCCTAGTCAACCAATATTTATCAAATTAAATGTTTTTGAAAAATGATTTTTTCTTGGTATTACAAGTCTTCTGTATTTCAAATGGAAATTTGTAGAATTGATTTTATAAAATCTCTTTTCTACTTCTTATTAAGCTTGTAAGATAGTTGGATTAGGGGTAGATTGTGTGTAGATTGTCCCTGGGAAATTCAGGTCTTTTTTTTTTCTCTGAACCTGATCAGCATGACAGGTTTGCCCTGTTGGCCCGGTCGACCGCATGGCTTGGCCGGTCGACCGGACACGCGCACCCAGCAACTTGAAAAGTTGCGCTGGGCTGTTTCTGTTTCATTCAGAAACTATTCCCTTCAGCTCGGTCGACCCCCTGGACGATTTCTCCTTCTTCCAATCTGCTCCTGCGTCTCCTCTAGCTTAATCTCTTCGTCTGAACCGCATCATCTTCCTCTTCCTGTCAACTGTGCTCCTGCTCCGCTGGTTCCTGCTCCGCTGGTTCTCTCTCTCCCTGTCGTTTGTGTCTGCTGGTTCCTTCTCAACCAGTCAATCGTTCCTTCTCTCTCTCTCTCAGCTGAAGATACATAGCTCCCAGTTATGTGTGAATCTTCTAGCTGATTCAAGAACTCATTCAATCTAGTCGTCCAAACTCTGAGTTGCATCTGTTGCTACCTGTGCACTATTTTTAAAGTTTCAGAACCCATCTTGTTTTCATCTTCTGAAGCTTCTGGCTGATCCTTTGTTTTATAGTTGTGTTTTCTACCTTCCTTGAGGAGTTTTTGTAGCCATTTGTGCGCGTCATTGGGCAGCTGTAGTTTGTGGATCTTGTAGCTTCAATTTCTGCACTCCAACTGTTTGTCAGATTGCCTGAACCACAATTTTTAAATCTTTTAGGCAACTGTCTTTGCTATCGGACTTGTGTGAGCATCCTCTATCTTTGACTTTCAATGGCTCGCACCAAGCAAACCTTAAGGAGGCCAAACAAGAAATCTAAAACAGGTTAAGCTTCAGCTTCTCATAGATCTCCTTCTTCCTCTCCCGAAGCTCCTCCTCCTCCTCCCGTGATTCGTTTTAATCCCATTCCTTCTCCATCTTCTGTTGTCAAATCTTTTCGGAGCGAAGGGATTATAGTTGAGAAGAAGTGCATAGTTGAAGATCTTGTGGACTATGATGTCCCTGCTATCTTAGAAGCTATTGGTTGGGGTAGCATTTTGACTTGGAGTGACAACACCTATGCATCATCCGTCCATGGACTTTATGAGTCTATTTGTGCCTCCACTGCAAACTCTTTTACTATCAGATTCTTGCATGGTGAAGAGGTGGTCACCGTTGATAAGATTTCCTCCATCATGGGCATTCCTAGGTCTGATGGACCAAGGTTTATTTCTGAAGTTCTGTCCCTTGATGAGAAAGATTCGGTGACTAGTGCTCTCTGTGGAAAACCTGAGAACTGGTCTGCCAAAAATTGTCTCCAAGCCTCTTCCATGATTCCTTCCCTTCGTATTATTCATATCATTTTCACTCATTCCATCTATCCGAGGAAAGGGAATAGGACGGAAGTGACCCCATACATGGCCAATATCCTGTTCAATGTTATCTTGGGTGTTCTAATGTGCCTTCCATTAGTCATCATGCATCATATCATCTGAGTTATCACAGGATCTCAGCCTTGTGCAGCTCCCTTTGGGTTTCTGATTACCCAGCTCGCTAGCTCATTTGGTGTGATTCCTCCAGCTTCTGAGAGACCTGAGACTACCACTGTCTTCAACAAAACAAACATTCTCTTGATAAAGCTTCCTCTACCTCAGCGAGTGAACCCAGTTGCAGAAGGTGATGCAGAGATAGAGGCTACAGAGACAGAGATTGCAGATCCAGGAGCAGTTCAGCCTCCTCCTCCAGAGCCCCCTCAGCCCCCTCAGCAGCGCAGCTTAGAAGACAGAATGACCTCTGTTGAACAAGTTGTTTCTTCAATGCATGCAGGGTTTCAGGAGTTTAGACAAGAGGTATCGGGAATGATGAAGAAAACTTTGAAATACCTCTCGAACATCTCCAGCAGCTGTAGACGTCATGATGATGTGATGCCCCCTTCTCCTGGAGATTCATCTTAGATCTTAGGAGGGCTTTTTTTTTGTGGGGAAGTTGAGATAGATTTTATTTCGTCTGGATGTATTTTCTTTTTAACTCTCTATCTTTTTAATTACTGACCATGATATTTTGATTTTTGTATTGGTCAAGTAATTAGTAAAAGAAATTGTACTAATCTTCTAATTTAAATCAATGAATCTTCAGTTTCACTTGTTCTTCTCTTCTTGTTATATTCCTGATCTGAATAATGTTTATGATGCTTTGAATCTATTTAACTATCTTTTGTCTTAGCTTCATTCAAACACTGCATAGACAATCAATATACATGATAACTTGTTCTGCATTTCATTTTCAATTTCATTTGGTAACAGGTGCTACTAATAGGTATTTCTTTTCTTATGTATACAGGTTCCTTTGCAATTCGATGACAAAGGGGGAGATAAAGAAGATCAGATCTAACTAAGGGGGAGATCTGTCCAAGGACCAAAAAGGGAGTATTCTTTAAAGCAAATAGAAGGAGTTCAGAGTGCTTAACAGAAAAGCTTAGAGCAAAGAGAAAGCTCTAACGAAGGGGGAGAAACCTTGAAGGAGGTTAAGCTGCATTCAAGAAATTCCAAGATCTGAAGTCCAAGAAGTGTTGTGATCATCTTAGTTGCCATCAAATTGCAAAGGGGGAGATTGTTAGGATTTTTGTATGTTGCTAATTTGATGGAAGCACCATCACTATCAGTCAACTGATTACACACCCATTCATCATAGTTTGGACCTTGAAATCTGGACCTTAGACTTGAAAATGCTTTTGATTTTCAAAGACTTCATCCTGCATGTTTTAGAACTAAAAATGTATTTTCGAAAGACTAGTTCTTCGTGCATGGTTTTGAAAGATCAAGTCTGACATCGAGGTTCATGTTTTGCATACATATCTCATTTTTAGAATCATTTTAGTATGCATAAATCGTATTGACCTGAAGTTCATGTTTTCATAAAACATTTTCTCAAAAATCTGAAGGAACTCCTCCCAAACCTGTGTACCCGGTCGACCACGTCAAGCTCCAGGTCGACCAAGTAAACTAAAACAATTTCTCAAAAAATCTGAAGGAACTTCTCAGAGGCCTGTGTACCCGGTCGACCGGGCACAGGGGCAGGTCGACCGAGCAAAGAGCAGTTGGCCAATATGACCGTTGGACTCGGTCGACCGCATGGTCATGGGGTCGACTGAGCCAACTAGCTGTTGGACTGTTTTTTGTATAAAAGTCCATTTCATTCCCTTCTTTCATATGGCTGTTGGAGTAAAACCTTGGAACTATTTTGAAGCCTAAAGAAGAGGAATAAGCTAGGAAAGTTAGAGGCCTATTGGAAATCAAAATGTTTGAGATTTAAAAGGTATATCTTTCAAGTTAATTTTGATTTTCATTCCATTTAAAATCATGCATGTTTAATTCTTTGTAATCTCATATTTCCATGATTTCTAGCTTTAATTGAGATGTTTTGCAAACACAATATCACCTTGGAATATTAGATTGTTTTGCAAACATCCTTGTTTCAATCACATGTGTTTTTAATCTTTAAACTTCATACAACTTGTGTAGCATGTCTTTCCAAGTTGTTTGAATTCTTCATGTGATTAGCTTACAACTTTAATCATCTTTTTCTGTGCCTAGATTTTCAAATGCATCAAGCATTCATTTGAGAGCTTCCTTTTAGAAAATGATTAAAGTAAACATTCATACACTTTGAGCACACACCTTTGCTAATTGTTTGTGTATGTTTGTATCTTGATTTAAACTTTCATATCAGCCTATTTAAGAGGCAAATGTATTGAGCTTAAATTGTATCTCTTTGAGTGTTTGTGTAGACACTTCTTTGAGAAAAAATCTTTCTATTATTAAGGTTATTGCTTAGCCTAAGAAAAGCACATTGTAGAGGTTATTGCTTAGCCTTTGAAAAGCATCTTGTAGAGGTTATTGCTTAGCCTTTGAAAAGCATCTTGTAGAGGTTATTGCTTAGCCTTTTGAAAAGCATAAATAGTGAAAATCCGGTGGGGTATTGGATCACAAGCCAGTAGTGGATGTAGGCATTGAGGCCGAACCACTATAAACCTTTGTGTGATGATGTATGCTTGTGGTGATTACTTTTGTTAGCTTCCGCATCTTGTTTTGTAAATCATCATATGTGACTAGTTGTTTTTTAAAGAAATTAAAATTGGCCTTAATTAGTCATTATTTGTAGATCACCCTATTCACCCACCCCCCCCCCCCCCCCCCCCTCTAGGGTTAGGATCCCGGACTTTCATCCTTCCGTATGGAAGATGGTAATCCTTCCTTTTTAGGAAGATGGAAATTGAATTGAAATGAAATGCTATTGTAAGTTTGCCAAATAATAAAAGACTCATATTGATTTAAATTAAATGGTAATTGTATTGGTCTAACTTTGGATTAGACTGTTAGGGATTTTGTATTTGCAATTTGATGGATGCATTATCATTTAAGCATCATTCGAATTTTCACACATGCATTGATTTAGAAAAACTTGAAATCTTGATTTACTCATGCATTGTTTTAAATCTTGTAAATCATATGTTTCATGCATGATTTGTTTTTAATCTTGGATGCATTTAATTTGGAAAAGAAGTTTTATAAATCAAGCTAGCCATTGGTTTTAAGAAGTTTCAAATCATTTTTGGCTTTGTATGTTTTCATGATTTTAAAAGCACTTAGATTGAATTAAAATCATGTTTCCAAGCTTGGTTTAATGGCCCAAAAAGTTCCCTCAAGAAAAACTTTTAAGAATACAATTTTTGGAGGAATTTGGTCCCAGGCCCGGGTCGACCGCGCAGTGTGGCCGGTCGACCGGCCCATGGACCCGGTCGATCGGCCACACTGTGCGGTCGACCGGGCAAAGAGCCGTTGGGTCTCTTTTCAAACGGTCAGATTTATGACCGTTGAGCCCGGGTCGACCGCCCAGTGTACCAGGTCGACCGGGGACACGCCAGAAGTGACTTTTTGGCTATAAAATGAGTTTCATTCCCTTGTAAATGGAGTGGATCAAAGTGGAACTTTTGAGTCTTCTTTGAGGTGTTTGGAGACAAAAGAAAGGGGATGAACTAAGAGAGATCAAGGGGTCTAATGGAAAGCTAAAGCTTGGATTAATGAAGTTAAATCTCTAAGTAAGTTTTACTTTTCATTATCATATGTTTCATGCTTTGTTTAAATTATTGGTAAATTAATTTTAGCATGTTAACTATGATGTGTTGAATCCATCACTTCTCTTAATCTTGGATTTAAGTTGGATTGGATTCTTCACCCTTGATTTCAAACCAAGTTTGTTTTAAAACTTTAGAAAACATGTTTTGTCAAATCTTTAGATTTCTTTTATGACATGTTTCATTTACTTGGTTGAATCATTTTGTTGTTTTCATTCATTTAAACTTTAGTTAAACTCTTGTTTTGAAAACAACATAGCACATGCATCACATGTTTAGTGTTAATTAGTTTCATACAACTTGTGAGCTTTTGATTTTCATATCATCAACAAGTTTGTATTTATACATGTGATTTGCATTTCACTTCAATCAAATCTTTGTGTGCTTTAAACTTTAAAACGCATTAAGCATACATTAATTGAGCTTTCATTTTAAACTTGATTGAAGTTTTCACACACACACATCATGAGCATTCATCTTAGCATTTCATAGAGTGTTGTGTGAGTTGAATTTAACTTTCTTATTCGCCTATTTTAGAGGCAATTAAATTGTGCTTTAATTGTAATCTCTTAAAGTGTTTGTGTAAACACTTCATTTAGAGAAATCTTTTTATTGTAAAGGTTATTGCTTAGCCTAAGAAAAGCATTGTGTAAAGGTTATTGCTTAGCCTAAAAAAGCATCTTGTATAGGTTGTTGTTAAGCCTAGAAAAACAACATTGTTAGGTTATTGCTTATCCTTGGAAAGCATATTGTAGAGGTTATTGCTTAGCCTTTTGGAAAAGCATAAATAGTGGAAATCCGGTGGGGTGTTGAGACACAAGCCGGTAGTGGATGTAGGCATTGAGGCCGAACCACTATAAATCATTGTGTAGTGGTGTTTGCTTTGTGGTGATTAGTTTGTTTAAGCTTCCGCATATTGTATGTTAATCATCACATGTGACTAGTTGTTTGTTAAGAAATTAAAATTGGTCATAATTAGTCATAAAGTGTAGATCACCCTATTCACCCCCCCTCTAGGGTTAGGATCCCGGACTTTCATAGACAAATGAAATCATGTATTAGCATGTGTAATCATATAATTGTTTATACATTGCTGAATTGTTAAATTCATAGTGTTATTGATGGAATTACAGGCACAGCTGCCCATGCCGGTTCTTCTAAGGCCTTAGCGTCATCGGAGGAGACCACTCCAGTTCCTCCAGGAGGATTAGTAGAGTGGAAATGATACGAAAACAATTATTGTTACTTTTGGAAGAAAGAAAATATATAGAAAGTGGTTTTGAAACATTTCACACTTTTGATCCTTGCATTGTGTTTAAATATGCAAGTGATTAATGTTGTATATGATGTAAATGAACTTTTGTCTTTAACATAAGCAATGTATAGTTGTTTATATTCCGCATAATATGTAATTGATATCCCTTGTGAATTTTATAGTGATTGAAGTTCACGGGAGTAAGTATGCGCCACGACTCGGGATTATCTCGGATTTAATCTTAATCTCGGGCTCAGGTCGTGACATACTTATTGTATGGTATCAGAGCAAAGTGAAGGATTTAAGAAGAAATTTAAAATCTTTAGAAATCGTAAGAACGCGGTGCGAGCGTCAACTTACGAATCAAATCCTAACTTTTGGGTGTATTGTTTATTGCTTTCACTACATGTGAATTGCTTTCACTATATGTGATGTATAGGTGGTGGAAGTATAAAGATGTATATCTTATCTTCCTGTATTATTTTCGGAATGGCATCTGGTTCAAGAAGTGGAGGTAATGGAAATCATCATCCTGATGTTGTGGTCAGTGGAAATGAAAGTCCTACACCCACTCCTCCTACTCCAAATAGTGATGCTAGATTTGCTGCTATCTTAGAGCAGATGGCTAAAAGCCATGAAGCACAATTGAATATGCAAGTTCAAATCAATAGCATGCTGCAAGTACAAGCACAGATACAAACTCAAATGCAAATTCCACAAGTGCCACCAATTCAACCACCACCTGTTGTTGGTACTCAGGTGGTAGTACAGTCGAAAGAGAAAGATCCTAATGTTCTGTATATGTGAACAGTTTAGGAAGAGAGGAGCAACCGAGTTTTATGGTAAGGAGGATGCTTTAGTGGCTGATGAGTGGATACAACACACTGGAGATGTGTTTGACACCATTGTTTGCACTCCAAAACAAAAGGTGTTACTTGCTTCTTCTATGCTACGGGATGTAGCAAAAGATTGGTGGAAAGGTATTAAAGATACCATAATTGAAACACCAGCAGCAACTATTTGGGAGAATTTTAAGAAGCAATTTGAGAGGAACTTTGTTCCGGAACATGTAAGGCAGCGGAAAGAATCCGAATTTCTGAATTTGAAGCAAGGGCAAATGACTGTGACTGTATATGTCCATACATTTATACAGCTGTCCAAGTATGCTAAAGACCTGATTGATACTGAAGAGAAAAAGATCAAGAGGTTTATAAATGGTTTGAACCTAGCTTATAAGAAGATGGTCTTGGCAAGTCAAATGCCTGTGCATTTTGATGATGCAGTAGACAGAGTGTACACTGCTGAAGAGGTTCATTGTGAAGAACTGGAATCAAATACTGGTTCTAGTGCTGGTTCTAAACGAAGTAGTAGTCCTTGGTTTAAAAAGGGAGGTAAATTCAAGAATAAGAAGCAAAAGTATGTTGCTAAAGTTGAGGTTAGACCGGTTTGCGAGACGTGTGGAAAAGCTCACAAAACTGAAGCATGTTGGAGAAACACTGGGGCATGTTTAGCTTGTGGTTCAATGGAGCATAAAATGACTCAATGTCTCGGAATTAGAAGAGATAACCTAGCTCCTTAGCAACAGCCTCCTAAGGGACAAGCAGCAATTCCTGCTCCTCCACAGCAGCGTCAATGGCAGCAACGTCAGAGATAGCAGCAACCACGGCAATAACAACAACAGAATCGGCCTCTGGTTGCAAGACAAGTTTATGCTGCTAATAGGGAACAAGCTGAAGCTGCAACTAATGTGGTGGAAGGTATAATTTATGTTGATAATAGACCTGCGGTTGCATTATTTGACCCTGGGTCTACTCATTCATTTGTTGCACCTCCATTTGTTTGTGATATGCAAAAACAGATTAAACAGTTGTCATATGATTTTAATGTCACTACTCCATTGGGAAGAAAAGTAGTGTGTGAATT
Source organism: Camphora micrantha (assembly GCA_003546025.1). Classification (NCBI taxonomy): domain Eukaryota; kingdom Viridiplantae; phylum Streptophyta; class Magnoliopsida; order Laurales; family Lauraceae; genus Camphora; species Camphora micrantha. The sequence goes on from QPKB01000001.1 coordinate 56,999,875, forward strand.
ATATGTACCCTAATGTAGTGTTAAAATCGGAGAGGTGTCAATGCCAGCAGATCTAGTAGTGTTGGCTATGAATGATTTTGATGTAATTTTTTTTATGGATTGGCTTGCGAAGTACAGAGCTTGTTTGGACTGTTTTCGCAAAATCATCACTTTCAAAATTGATGAAGCCAATGCTAGTGTATTGTTTGAAGGAACACAGAAACAGTTTGGTACAAGGCATGTTTCAGCAATGAAGGCTGAACGAATGATGCGAAGTGGTTGTAAAGACTATATCACTTTCATCACTGAAAAGAAGCCAAAGAAGGAATTAGAAAATATTCCTATAGTCTGTGAATTTCCAGATGTATTTTCAAATGAAGTGTCAGGTCTACTTCCAGCTAGGGAAGTAGATTTTACTATAGAGCTTGTGCCGGATACTGCACCTATATCTCGGGCACCGTATAGAATGGCACCGTCGGAATTACATGAATTGAAGAAGCAAATACAGGATTTGCTCGATAAAGGTTTTATTAAACTTAGTGTCTCGCCATGGGGGAGCACCTGTATTGTTTGTTAAAAAGAAGGATGGCACCCTATGTATGTGTATTGATTATAGGCAATTGAATCTGATAACGATCAAGAACAAGTATCCTTTGCCTAGAATTGATGAGTTTTTTGATCAACTCAAGGGTGCAGTGTATTTTTCTAAGATTGATCTCCGATCTGGATACCATCAGATTCGTGTTAGAGATCAAGATGTATAGAAAACGGCATTCAAAACTAGATATGGACATTATGAGTTTCTAGTTATGCCTTTTGGATTAACGAATGCACTTGCAGTGTTTATGGCTTTGATGAACATAATTTTTACCGCTTATTTAGATCAGTTTGTTGTAATCTTCATTGATGACATTCTGGTATATTCAAAGTCTGAGCAAGAACATTCGCACCATCTTAGAACAACATTGCAATTGTTGAGAGACAATTAATTATATGCAAAGTTAGAGAAGTGTGATTTCTGGTTACAACAGGTGGCATTCTTGGGTCATATTATTACTAGAGAAGGATTAGCTGTGGATCCAGCGAAGGTTGAAGCCATTACTAATTGGCAAAGTCCAAAGAATGTTCCAGAAGTTCGAAGCTTCTTAGGATTGGTTGGATACAGAAGATTTGTGGAAGATTTCTCTAGAATTGCAGCACCGTTGACAAAACTGACTCGGAAGAGCATTCCATTTGTATGGAATGATGAATGTGAGTCTAGTTTTCAAGAATTGAAGCAGAGATTAGTCTCAGCCCCAATTTTATCATTACCTGATGGCAGAGGAGGATTTGTAATTTATTCTGATACTTCTGGTCTAGGATTGGGATGTGTATTGATGCAGAATAATAGAGTCGTTGCCTATGGTTCGCGTCAATTAAAAGAACATGAGAAGAACTATGCTACCCATGATTTGGAGCTCGCGGCTGTTGTATTTTCTTTGAAGCAGTGGAGACATTATTTGTATGGAGAAACCTTTGAGGTTCATTGTGATTACAAAAGCCTTCAATATTTCTTCACTCAGAAGGATATTAATATGAGGCAACGCCGTTGGTTAGAGCTGATCAAAGATTATGATTTTCCATTTACTTATGTACCTCGAAAAGGTAATGTAGTAGCTGATGCCTTAAGTAGGAAATCTGCTTATTTGGCATCATTGGAATATGGGTGGAATCTAATTGATAATTTCAAGGATTTGGATGTATCCGTTGACATAATTAGTGATCGAAACATGATTGCACAAATGTCTGTATTCGAACCACTCCTTATCAAAGTTATTAAGAATAGGCAGTTCGAAGATCCTGAATTGGTGAAAATCAAGGATAACATTGCAGCTAGACCTGATTTTGTAGTGGTTGAAGGAGTTCTCTATTTTAGAGACCGATTATGTGTGCCAGCACAAGAAGATTTGAAGCAGGCAGTGATATTTGAAGCTCATCACACTCGATATTCTATGCATCTAGGAAGTACTAAAATGTATAGAAATCTCAAAGACAGGTTTTGGTGGAATAATATGAAGCGGGAGATAGCAGGATATGTATCTTCATGCTCGACCTGTCAGCGTGTGAAATTTGAACACAGAAAGCCGCCTGGATTGCTTTATCCTTTACATATTCCTATATGGAAGTGGGAGCACTTGACTATGGACTTTGTATCTGGTTTACCAATGACCAGGAGACATCATGATACCGTATGGGTTATTGTGGATCGTCTTACAAAGTCAGCACATTTCATTTCATTTAGAAAGGATATGGGATTCAGTGAAATGTCCAAGTTGTTTGTGAAGGAAGTGACTAGATTGCATGGAATACCAGTTTCGATTGTGTCTGATCGAGACAGTCGGTTTGTGTCTACATTTTGGCAGTCATACCAGAATTCAATGGGTACTAGACTTCGATTTAGTACTGCGTATCATCCACAGACAGATGGGCAGTTGGAAAGAACAATTCAGACATTGGAAGATTTGTTTCGTGCCAGTGTTATGGACTTTGGTAGTGATTGGGATGAACATCTCGCGTTGTGTGAATTTGCATAAAATAATAGTTATCACTCTAGCATTGAAATGACACCATTTGAAGCATTGTATGGTTGAAGATGTAGGACTCCAGTTAGCTGGGAAGAGGTTGGAACAAGAAATTTACATGGTCCTACTATTATTACAAAAACAGCTGAGAAAGTACAAAAGATACAAGGCAGATTGAGAGTAGCCCGATCAAGGCAGAAGAGTTATGCTGACAATCGTCGGCGTGATTTGGAATTTGATATTGATGATTGGGTATTTCTGAAAACTTCTCCAATGAAAGGTACAGCCTGATTTGTGCAGAAACGGAAGCTTTCACGATATATAGGACGTTTCAAGATAAAGAGCAGAATTGAAAATGTGGCTTATCATTTAGATCTTCCATCACAACTGTCCGGTATCCATAATGTATTTCATGTATCAATGCTTAGAAAGTATATGGCGGATCCTATACACATCATTGATTATGATGAGATTCAAGTTCAACCGAGCACCACATATATTGAGAAGCCAGTTCAGATTATTGATACCAAGGAGCAAGTTCTAAGCACAAGAATTATCACATGGGTTAAAGTCCTTTGGGCTCATCATGAACCCAATGAAGCTATATGGGAATTGGAAGAACAAATGGCTCGAAAGTATCTAGAGCTATTCGTTCAAGTAAGTTTTACTTATTTTATAGAATTACTTATTGCATTTATGTCTGGTTTCGTTTATGTTTCATTCGGAGGACCGAATGATTCTAAAAGTTTAGGAGAATGTTACACCCCGACCCGAGTTAATCAAGATTAACTCTAATTAATCAAGATTAATGTCGATTAAACATGATTAATCAACTTAATGGTGATTAATGACTAAGATGGGTCAAATTAGTCTCGAACAAATGAATTAAGTATAATGGAATGAGTTTGAAAGAGATTGACTTTATTGAGTTGAATTTAGACTCAATTTATGGAATTAAAGGACTTTTTCGTAAATACGGGTTTTAGCGTATTTCATCGAATGTGATGGAAGTTGATACCATCGTGTGTATCTCAAGGAGTACAATAAGTTTCATAATACACACATTTTCATTTGACTCGAAATGACTCAAATAGGTCTTCGTTTGACTCAAACTAGAATTATATGTAAAGTAAGGGGTTTATGTGCAAAACTTTGTTGTATAAGGTTCTAGAGGGAGAAAGAACCCATTTCATTCGGTGGGTTTCATTTCAACAACAACAACAAGAGCTAGGACTTCAACTTGCTTCTTCATTCTTCGTTTTACTTCATCAATTAGTGAAATCAAAGGTTGTATGAGTGAGATTAGAGAAGGAAGTTCATCTTCTTCATCTCATTGCTTGAGTTTCTTTAGAGTTGGATTGAAGAAGGTTTGATCTCAAACTTCAAGCTATCAAAGGGGTTTTTGTGTTTGATCACAGCTAAAGGCAAGTATAAATAGTTGTTGATGATTATCTGTTAATTGATGTAGTTTCTAATTGATTTGTAGAAGGAAGCTAAGATTCATGAATCATATTGTATATTGAAATAGAGCTAAATTGAATGAATCGAATGATTATGTGATGTTTAATGATGATAAAATAGAAGTGTTCTATGGTTTATAGATGCTGATTAAAGGAGGGAACAGGAGGTTCCATGTGTATATGCAGGTTGAGAATGGTTTGAATGAAGAGAATGAACTGTTTAGAATTTTGAGGTTGGAATTCTGAAGAGTTTGCTCGAGCGAACAGGGAGTCCGCTCGAGCAAACTGTCTTCTGTGAGCGTTCGCTCGAACGAACAAGGTTCTGTTTGAACTGACAGAAATTCTGAAGAGTCCGCTCGAGCGAATAATGGATTTTCGATTTTTGGGTTTTTACGTGAATTTGGAGTACGTCTCATGAGTGTAAATGCTTCCTCAATTAGTTTAAGACTAATCATGGGTTAAATAGAATTATTGGGAATTAATGATGTTTTAAGAAGGATTCCATGAATGAACCATGATGGATCGATAATGGTCTAGACTCCATGCATGGGTGATAATTACGGGGACTAAGAATGCACATATTGAATATATAATGTGATGTCCATCGAGAATAACACGTGCATTGGGAAACCAATGGTTACACCCGAATGGTTGTTTAGAATTGAGATAAGATTGAGTGAAACCATAGAGGGTTAATAATTCTCTCATTATATTATTGAATTGAATTGTGTCCATTAATTTGTAATTAAATAGAAATTAAAATGTTAATTGAATTGTTCATTGAGTCTGGCACTACATAGTGATTTCTATAAGCTCTTTGGAGTTGTTACTACTGCAGCAGATTATACAGGAGTGTTCCGGAACTCCGTGGTGATATCAGTTGTCCCTGGCCCGGAGACTGATAAATCCCATATTATATGAATCCTTCCGTATGGAAGATGGTAATGCTTCCTTTTTAGGAAGATGGAAATTGAATTGAAATGAAATGCTATTGTAAGTTTGCCAAATAATAAGACTCATATTGATTTGAATTAAATGGTAATTGTATTGGTTAACTTTGGATTAGACAAATAAAATCATGTATTAGCATGTTAAATCATGTAATGGTTTATACATTGTTGAATTGTTAAATTCATAGTGTTATTGATGGCATTACAGGCACAGCTGCCCATGCCGGTTCTTCTAAGGCCTCAGCGTCAGTGAAGGAGACCACTCCGGTTCCTCCAGGAGGATTAGTAGAGTGGAAATGAGACGAAAATAATTGTTGTTACTTTTGGAAGAAAGAAAATATGTAGAAAGTGGTTTTGAAACGTTCCACACTTTTGATCCTTGCATTGTGTTTAAATATGCAAGTGATTAATGTTGTATATGATGTAAATGAACTTTTGTCTTTAACATAAGCAATGTATAGTTGTTTATATTCCGCATAATATGTAATTGATGTCCCTTATGAATTTTATGGTGATTGAAGTTCACGGGAGTAAGTATGCGCCACGACTCGGGATTATCTCAGATTTAATCTTAATCTCGAGCTCGGGTCTTGACAATTCAACAGTCTCTCTCTATAAAAACCCCCATTCTATCCATTTCACGAGCCCATCAAACCCACCGCCAATATTACAAAAAAAATGATCTACTCTCAAGAAAACAAGAAACTGGAGGATCAAGACCGTGACCACTCAAGCATTAATAATTGTGAGGACTTTCTGTGAGCATGTTCTTTGTAATCTATCAGCATTTGCTTTTCATAAATAAAATGCATTCAATCTACATCAAATTTCTAGTAGTATACATCATGATTATATGCATGCAGCTGGTTACTTTTTTGCATGCATTATAGATAGTTCTCTTCTTACATGCTGCATTGCTTGTCTACATATCAAAGATATCTTATCTTCAGCCTAGCTGTCACCATCATTTTCTTTCTCAACTTGGTAATCCACCTATGAATCTTATGTTCCTTTTAGGATCTCGGGACTTTATTTCTTCAATTTGAGCCAATTTTAGAAATATGCTTCTTAAAATTGATTTTGCCAATGTACACAGTATTCGCAGAATCATCGTGACACAAATATTGCTGAATGAACATTTTTAATTCAAATTGATCAAATGAGATTGGCACAACTCCTATTAAAATAAGATTTTAATTGATACAGAGATAGGCGAAATACATGTTTCCTTGCATTCAAATTAATAATGAAACAACCTTAAAAATCCAGTTTGAATGAAACTGCCGAAACTTTAATGTTATCAATGACCGATTATCTTACAATAACATTCATAGACCAATGGCTTTAACATCTAAAAACATTGAGCATGAATACTATTTGTGTATCCAAATGCAAAGTACATACAACAAGAAAATTAATCTCAAAAGTTAAAATGAAAAATGATATAGGGTTAGGTTTAACACTTTTTTTTTTTTTTTTTTTCTCAAGAGTAAACTCTTTCTTCCTTCTGCAATTAGGACTAGACTTCTCTCATTAATGCATAAAGATCCAGCATTTTGCAACTATTTAATTATTTTATGATGCAAATTGTATTAGAGCTAGATGACACAAAGCAACTATTAAAGTGAAAATAAGAGTCCTTCCAATCATCCAATTATTAAAGTAAACTAGCAGGGTGTGCGACCGGGACCTCTTGATTTTGAAATAGAGCTTCTCAACCAATGCCACCTATTACAACTGTACGTTTGCTAATTCTTTTGAACCTATGAAAACATTTCAACCATGACCAGCATTAACAACCAGTTTTAAGATCCATAGAAGAAATTATGGAAGAACTAAGAGTTAGGAGTACTGTGAGCATCATAGAAATCAAAGGTAACAACAATTAAAATTTTAAGAATATTATAGTCATCTATATGATAATAAATTTCATGTACTTACCATTTACCATTTGAAGAGGGAGACTTCTTAATATATATATATATATATGGAGGGTATTCAAGTGCATCTATCCCTCACAATGTGTGGTGAGGGACACTCCTTTTTGGAAAGTTTCAAGTAAAAAAGGAGATCTTCCCAAAAATTACAAAAGCCCTTTTGTATTTAAAACTTTTCAAAAAGGGGTGTAGATGCACTTGAATATTTCCATATATATATATATATATATATATATATATATATATAGCAATGCGACTGCTTTACTAGATGTTATTAGGTTACTTATTATCGTTTCAGGTGTCATTAGCGTGGAATCCATTTCAGGTCCAATGACTAGTTTGTACCTATATGAAACTTTATAATGGAAACCATTTCCATATCATTACATTTCAGGTCTCATTCCAAGAGACTATGTTAAGATGTGAGTGTTTAGTCGGCTTTCAACCTCACCCACCCAGCTCCTATAAAAGCCCCCATCCTTCCCTTCACAACCTATCCATTGCATGAACCCAACAAACCCACCATCAATATTAGAAAAAAAAAAAAAAAGGATCTACTCTAGCTCAAGGGAAGGTTCAAGATCAAGACCGTGACCACTCTCAAGCATGAATACTTGGGCGTACTTTGTGTAAACATGTTCTTTGTAATCTATCAACATATATTTTTTATTAATATAATGCATCCAAGCCTCATCCAAGTTTCTAGTAGTTTACATCATGCTTATATGGATGCACCTGGTTACTTTCTTACATGCATTATAGATGGTTCTCTTCTTACATGCTTCATTGTTAGTTTACATATCAAAGATATCTTACCGTTCATCATAGCAATCACCCAATTTTATCACCATCATTTTCTTTCTCACCTTGGTCACCCACCTAAGAATCTTATATGATTTTTTTTTTTTTTTTTTTTGCTTTTTAGGATCTCGAACCTTTATTTCTTCAATCTGAGATGATTTTAGAAACATGTTTCTTAAAATTGAATGTCATTGTACATATTCACGGAATGATAGCTGCAAATATTTTTCTGAAAGCAAATCCTTAATTCAAATTGATCAAATGAGATTAGCACAACTCCCAATAGTGTAATGGGGTACATGAAATACTGTTTTCTTGCATTTGAATTAATAATGAAACAACCTTTTAAATACAGATTGAATGAAAATACTAAGATTTTAATGTTATTAATGACAGATCATCTTACAGTATAATTCATAGACCAATGGCTTTTCGGAGTGCAGCTGGCATCTTCGTGTGACCTATGTGGTATCCACCAAGAGACTTCATACAGTATGTTCTTCCTCTGCCCTTTTGCCTTGAACTTCTAGGCCTGGTTAGAAACAGAAGGCAACATCTCCTCTACTCCTTGCTCCGTTGCTGCCAGATTGAGCTCTTTTTCAGCCAACTCTTGTTACAAAGCAAGAGAGGGCCTGGGAGCTCTCTTCTGAGTGGCCATCTTCAGCTTATGGAAGGTCAGAAACCGGGCAATTTTAAACAGTCTGAAGCCTTCCCTTGATACTACAATCATCGTCTTCTTGGCTGAAGCTCCCTTGTCTCTTGGTAAGATGTCTTCTTCTTTTAAGAGCCCCACCCTAGAAGCCTTCTTTTCTCTATGTAATCAACCATCTCCTATCATGAGATAGCTTGTGCTTTATTTTCTTTTGGTCTTCTTGTTTCTTGTTTTGCCTTCTTTCTGTTGTTTCTTTCTTCCCTTATTAATTTAATTTGCAACTTAGCAAAAAAAAAAAAAAAGTTCTAAAAACACATATCGTGAATACTATTTGCATATCCAAATGCAAAGTACATACAACCGAGAAGTTTAACTCAAGAGTTACAATGAAAAATGATGTAGGGATCGGAGAAACGCAAATTATTTTTTTATATCTGAAGGGTTAACTCCTTCCTTTTGCAATCAGGACCAGACTTCTCATGGTAATGTAAGAAGATCTGGCATTTTCTCCGTTTTGGCGAGTGGGAAGAACCATATTCTCTTTTATTTCTTTCTAATCTTATATATATATATAAAAAAAAAAAAAAAAAACAAGACTTAAAACCCACTCCTTCTTCAATGTCTTTCTTTGTACCATGCTGTAGATCTCGTCACCATGAGAACAATAGAAAAGACAAATCTGAAATTTGACTTCGGATGGCATCGATATCGCAGAAACAATGTCTCGCACTACAATCGGATTTGTCAAAATTCTCTCTTGATAGTCAAATTGCCAATTTGTTTCTACGGCTGCATAGATTTTTTCGTAACGAGTCTTTGGGCTCAAACGGATCTCAGAGCGGACTTTGGAGGGTCAAGATATATATATATATTACGAAAACATGTTTCTGCTATTTAACCATGGTCAAACCCATGTTGACCATACGACTCTAGACTGACGTCACTTTTTTCTACTGTGTTGGCCTGGGCTTCTTGCAAATGAGTCAGGTCAAACCAACCTGAACTTGTACCTGACATGGGCTGAGAACGAAATTCGCTTAATCTAAAGAAGAATTTTAGGGTTCCATCATAAATACGATATCAAGCCCTAAGTATTACATTACTAAAGAACCATACTCTCACCTAGAGGGTCCCTCGAAGGGCAGGCGACAAGTCCTGTGACTGTGCATAATCATGTCCCTTTATTAGGGTCTGTTTGGATAAATGAGGAGTGGAGTAAAATGAAGTGGATTTCACATGTGGAGTGAAGTTGAGAGAAATAGGTTGAAATTAAAGTAGAGTACGTCACTCCACTCTATTTGGATGCTTATTCTGAAGTTAAGGTTTGGAATAAAATCCACTTTTACTTAAGGAAATAAAAGTATTTAGAGTTGAAGTACATGTGGCTCACAACATTACTTCATCTATCAGGTTAGACTTGTCCAAACAGGGTAGAGTTGAAATTTTAGACTGTTAGGGCCCATTTAACTTCACACTACTTTATTTTTTGCCTATGCAAACATGCCCTTACATCTTTGAAATAGCTTTTTAAATTTTAAGAAGTGGTTCCATTGTATATTATGGTGAAGAGATCTATATCCTAATATTAGATTGTATCAACCTTTTTGGGGAGGGTTGGAGCCTTTATCCTAGGACGGGTTCTTTCACTTGATACACATGTATCAAATTTATTAAAGAAATTTGTGTCTATCCAAACATATTTGGTGATATTTGATATCATTTTGTTATTTCCTCTTCTGACTTTTGTGAGAAGATTCCCACCCAAGGGCGGACCCAGAAATTCTTCCTGGGGGGGGCGGGGGGGCTGCACTATATAGGAAATCTTTTTTGGGTCCCACATATGAAAAAAACGTAGTTTTTTTGAAAATTTTGAGGGTGCATATGTAAAACAATATAAAGTGTTTTTAAAAAGAATGAGTCTTTAGAAAATCTGGAGGGGCCACATGTAAGAATTCATAAAGTTTTTCAAAGAATAAAGGGGTTTTCAGAAATTTTGGAGGGACCATATATAAAAATTAATAAAATTTCCAAAATAGAAAAGGGGGTTTTCAAAAACCTTGGTGGGGGGGGGGGGGGGGGGGGTGGGGGGCGCGCGGCATGGCTCCTGCCAACCCCCCCTTGGTTCTGCCACTGTTCCCACCCACCACCCCCCTGATTTTTTTGGTACCTTGGCTTCAAGGACCATAAGAACAAAATAAATTAATTTTTTTAAGCTTCTAAGTTGGAGCCAAATGTAGTTGACAAGCATTATCCCACCCGGATGTTTCTTACCAAACAGGGGAAAACGTTATTCTTTGAAAATTTAGGGATCGGGATCTCTAGATTTGCCTAGTCAATAAATCAGCTCAAAAGTGTGCAAAAATAAACAATAATGCAGTAGAAATAAACTCACAAGCACACACCATGAGGACACCAGATTTTGCGTGGAAAACCCTAACCAGGTGAAAAACTATGGATCCGAACTGAATCAATAATCAAGCATTATGAATCTCGCAATTACAAGAAACTCAAATTTCCTCCCCAGATATTCTCTACCAAAGGATTGAAGTTACCTTCTGTCGCTTCACGCTTCAACGACATCACACCGCCGATTGCAACAGACTCAATCCCGCGCTTGACTCCTCAAATCTTATCATAGGAGAATAATTTTCTACAAAGGATGCAGAAGAAACTGGCTCTCCAGAGAACTTGTTAGCACAACTCCTTAAAAAATCTCTAGAGTATTCTCTTAATAATAATCTTTAACTCAGAACTTTGAGAGGTGAGGTGTAACTGTAGAATAGCCCTTCGGTCTTGCTTAAGGTTGCCTAACTTGATTAGGATTAAAACAAGAAGTTTGTCTTGCATTCTGCCGCCTTGTTCGCTCGAGCAGATGAGGTTCTATCTCACCGCAAATAGCTTCTGTCAGGCGTCTCGGGCTCTCTGTCTTGCATTCGCTCGAGTGAAGATCTGGGCGCTCGAGCAGACCACATTCTGGACTAGATTCGTAATTTCAGCACTCTTTCCTCCAGCTTTCTTCTTTTAATTCTTTCAGACTTTTTTCTTGGAGTCCTTCTAGTCTTCTATCTTTGAATTCCTTTTCTAAAAATAAAAACAAGCGAAAGACCCCCAGAGGTTTGTCCAACCCATGAATTAGACAATACTCAAAATCCTAACATTCTTGAATGTGTAGACATTCTTGAATTAGCCAATACTCAAAATCCTAATTTTCTTTGATGTATGTGTTGATGGATTCACTTGTAACTATGGTTTATGTGTGCATAACTGCATATTAGATAATTCTTTCTTGTGGGTTCTGAAATCTCATTTTCAAAGTTCCTGTGCATGTCTTCGTGTGTGGTTGATCATCGAAGAAGAAACTGGAAGTTTCAGCCCATTATTGAAATTTAATCCTATGAAGAAAAATTTCCGTGTTTTTAAAAAGTTACTTTCTATTTGTTGGTTTCCTATGTTTTCCTGTTTTCTTCATATGTTGCATAATATTTCAACAATAGTCTATGTTCTTTCCATAGCAATGAAGTTTATGCTTTATTTACATGACATCGAATCTGCTCCTTTTTTTTTATGTTTTTTGTTTTGTGATCTAGGTGGAGTTTTTGATGTACTTAATTAAAAACCCAACATTCTACATTTCCTAGTGTTTGGAAATTGCTCCAAAACAGAACTATTCATTATCATATTTGTGTTACTTTATCTTTTGGAAAATATGGTGGGGTATGCAGGAGGTGAAAATCCCTTGATGTGATACTTAGAAGTATATATCCTTGTATAAACTGCTTTGAACTTGTGAATTTAAATTCTACCAAATAAACAAATGCATTTTTTTGCTGTTATTTTGTTTACTTAATCAAGGGTGGTTGTTCTCATGTAGCCGGAATCAAAATCAAGGTCTAAGCATGACAGATTTTCGTCATCTTCAAATCCAGTTTCTCTTGGATTTGGTAATTTACTCGTTTGAGGTCAGCGAGTTTAGGGTGTAATGTCATTTTTCCTGATTATAATCTTTTCCTTACTGGGGAAGACATAATAAATTATGCTACAGAAAATTTTAGTGGTCCGTTTCCCATGTCACTAAGATACTAAGGGCAATCAAAGGGCTTAAATTTAGATCTGGCAGTGAAAAATGATAAGATCTTTGGTGCAAGGAGAGGGTGTTGATGTGTATTATCTTAACTTGTCTATGTTTCCTCTCTTATTTTAGCAGTGCCCAGTTGGATTCTTCCCCTACTAGTATGCAGTAGAACATGCTCAACAAAAAGATGGGACCTCTGCTTAAAGGAAGTTTGAATGCAAGAGATGCAGAAAAATAGATTCGGCCAAGGAATAAGATGAAAAAGACTAAACTGTTTATTTATTTATTTATTATGAAAACAGTAACATAATTTATTTAAGATGAAGAAGCTGGAATAATGGTTTGTTCCTAATGGCTTCAATTTCATTTATCACAGTCAACACCCCCAGGGCCTCCATAAAAGAAACCAGCACCCACTTGGTTTTCATCAATGCCCAACTCTGATATGCCATAGCAAGATGGCTTAGTAGCCCTGGTAGGGAAATTGTATGGTACCACTACATCATGTTGTAGATTGAAATAGAGGCATACATCAAAATAAGATGCTTTCCCTCCACCTTCTTTAGGCAAATGACCGCTGCCCATTTGAGTGTTGGTGTGGCGTCCTCCAGGTGCTCTGTTATAAACTTGTCCTCCCCATTGTATGTAATTGGCGCTTGGTTTCATATTTGAGAATAATGAACCAGGCCAATAACCTAATGGCACCTCGAAATATGAAAACCACCAATGGTCATTTTCTGGGTCCTGTTTCAATAGAGAAATAAACAAATTAACCACATCACACAACTTAGAATATTGCATTACATTATTCGGTCTCAAATATGTACTAATAGTAACTGTGCACATCTTCTTGATGATGAAGCAATGACAAGAATTGTTTTCATCAGACTATCCTCCGATGATTAGCTTGTACGTATCTAAGCAGATCCCATAAGGGACTTAAAAGTTTTACCTACCTCTCATGGATTGTCTGAGAATTAGCTCTATTATAATCAATGGCGGACCTAGGATTTTCATTTGGGTGGTGTGAGCAATGGTCAAGTTAAAAAGTCAAATAAGAAAATAATTTTTTTAAGGTATTATTAAGGAGTTTTTCGAATCTCACAATGCTTAGGTCCGCCCCTGATTAGAATATGTATATAAAACTCAAAGACACTCTATAGGGATTCTATGCACAAACACGGATATAATAAGATGATAAAAGGCAAATGGAGAAAGAAATGAAAGATCTTCCCTATTTTGACCGTACATGTATCGCATACCTTATGTATTTTCACTTCAATGGCATATTGCTCAGAGCCGTAGATAGAAAGAGGAGAAACAGGACCACCTATGTTAATGTTTTTGTTTGTTTGTATGAATCCTGGGCACTGTAGATTGTAGCATCCCCCATGATCTGACTATTAATTAGACACCGTTCACAACAATATTAGAAAAAGAAATACAAAATCCACCACACTTGGACTAAAACACCATCTATTATTTGTATAAAACAAGTGAGAATTACAATGGAAGAAGAAAAAAAAAAACAAAAAACAATGCTCAGGTACTTACAGCCCAAAAAACGTACAAACGTGTTTTATTGTCTCCGAATAGGCTACTAGAGACCTGAGAATTCCAAGTCATATGAGACAAGTTATATATGTATGTATGTATATATATATATATATATATATATATAACAACAAAATTTCAAAAGCACATCAGGATGTATATATTATCACAATAATTGTAGGGAAATATTCATTGTATGGTCTCAAAAATGAAGGTAGAATTGTGTACATCATTATAATCTATCGACATGCATATTGTCAATTATCTTAGCCATGTATCTCAACTTTCAATGAGTTTGATCAAAAGTTCCAAATCTTCTTGTTATTAATCCCTTTGTTTTTGGTGTTTATGTATGTCTTCCTTCACCTACGTTGAGGCTAACAGCACATTGGTTGGGTATGTTGGGAGCGGTAGTAGAGTGATAGTGGACCAAAAGGAGTTAGTCCGACCATACAATCAAGCAAAAATTATCCATAATCATATGCTCAATCTTATGTCCGAACCAACTTCTATCGAACCAAGATTTGGAGAGAGCTCATTGATGAAGAGGGCCTTCATTTTTAATGGTTTGGACTTCAACATGTAGGCCCCACTATAGAGTCCTACTCCTCTCATTATCCACCCTTGGTTGGGAGTCCTATCTCACCCAACTAAAAGCCCAATGTTTGATTCTTGAGTCCTCGCTCTTGTGTGTGCAGTCATTCCTCTTTCCTACGCGTGCAGGTTACGTTCTCTCCATCTTATTTGTGATAAGGTTCGCTCCTTTGTCAGTCGAGTCTCTCAAAAATGTTGAGACAAAATTAGGTGGACTATCTCCTAGCTCTGATTAAACAATTAGATAGATAGAGAGAGAGAGAGAGAGAGAGAGAGAGAGAGATTACTATCCATCCTGTATTCATCAAATCTGGCTTGTCCTTTACACCAACAAATATAGAAGAAGTACTTGATTCTCCATCCTCCACATATATGCTCCATACATTGATGTATGCTTGGCCTCCATAATTTTCAGCATCCACGTAAAGTTTGGCATTCTAGTAAACATCAAACAAAATGATCAAACAATGACTATTGTTTGTAGGTAGGAGTTAAGGGCTCTTCGAACTTAAAAATTATATATGTTGTTTCTTTTCAGTTCATTTCTAACTTTTTCAGAGTTAAAGACAAAACTCCAATACTTCAACCAAAAAGCATCATCACTTCAAAAGAATAAATTGTTCAAAACTGATTGTGCTGTATTTACCACTCACGCTTTAAAACGAAACTTAATTATGAACCAACAAGCTCTAATTGAACAAAGCATGATAGCTTATTATGATATTTATGCCCACCTGACTCAACCCATTCCTAACGCCTTATAATGAATTTTTGTGGCATAAGTCCACAGTCCATAGGCCATTGATGTGAGTCTTTAATATTTTGATACGAATATGATATTTATGAACCAAAGTCAGCACATGACCCATTAATCAATGAATTTAACTTGGAGTGGGCCAACACAAGGTTGATATGAATCTCAGTTTTCTGGCTTGTCAAATATTTGACAGTCCATCATTTGCCCAACACAAGGTTAATACTTCTATTATATTTAAAATAGACACATAAGATAAGGGCACAACAAATTAATATTGTCCTATTTTAGTAGCTTTCATCTAGGCCCGTATGCATCTAGGATTATATTATATCCAAAAATATATTAATATATGTTAGCGCTACCATGGCTCAACAAAATAGACATAGGCTTGTACTCCTTAAATCTTCGTCCACAAAACTAACCAAGACCAACAGCTAGGTCTAGACAAGCATTGACATTTCTTCATTTGCTTTTATGGTAGAAAGATAATTTCATTACAAAAGGGGGAAAAAAAACAACAGGGCAAACAACAAAAATGGCTTTGAGCTACCACACTAGGGCCACAAGGGATTTAGCCGGCTCCCCTTCGGCCCGTTGGGATTAGTCTGGCCCAAAAGGCTGGGACACTCTCCCTTATAAAAAAAAAAGGCTCTCCTTTCCTATAAGAGCTCTTGGCGAGATCATGAGGAATGCCATTAAGGTTACGACGGATGTAGGCAAAAGAAACAATATCAGAATCAGTTGACAACTTATAAACATCCATCAAAATAAGCTGAACACCTGACATTTCTTCGTTCAGACTCTACATATATGAACATATTAAAAGACAAGGTGGTTTATGAGCTAGTGAGTGGTCCCACCAGTCACAACTAATTTGATGGTCAAAAGAACATAGCTATTTGAATTGAGTATCTCACTCAAACAAATGATGACTTACTTCCATCGCAGGTGCAACTGAATTTTCCTCCAAGGAAATCTCTCTGAGTAAATCCGTTTTTTGAGTCCTCAAAATGGGAACTGTTCCGTCAGGACAACTTCCGCTCTTCTGCCACAACTGTTTGATTGGCTTTGAAGGAGTCTCTTTTTTACTATCATAGTTGCTTGGTCTCATCTGTGGTACAATTCATGACTTTACAAAACTATTAAACTGAGAGAAACTAAAAATGATCAATGCCCATTAAAATGATGGCTGAGATCTAGCATATGTATGCTAACCTTAGGACATATAATTTTTTAATGAAAACTTTACTACTTATATCACCACCGAGGATTTGCAGGTCCCATATAGGTGTTGGTAAAAAATTCGTTGATACTTTGTGCGTTCCGATGTGTGATAGACCTTATGAATTTACAACGAATGCTCTTAGATTTGTCAAATTATCAAATAAGGGCTCTTGTCTCCTTTATATAGAGCATTTCCGATGAGTCATAATGAAAATGGACTCTATCTCTCCTGGAATCCCACATCCCCTTACCTTACCAGCATGGGGGGAGTACTATGCTGACCCCAACTCTATTATAAAGAGTCGGATCCCAACAAGGAATCCGCCAGATCAAGACTTATGGGAGTTCATCCGCAGCACATCATTGGGCTCAATCTAGAATGGGCCATGTGGCAGTTGGGCCGCACAATTTTCCAACAGGATTATCCAGAGCAATAAGACCAAAGAAGAAGAAAATGTACTCTCCTTCTTTGAGGCCCATGTGACGCACGTCCCTAATCAAGGGGACAGAGGATGAGATGGACTAGGCTGGTAAGGAGAACATTGAAATCAGTTCACCATTTGGTTGGAGAATTTAAAGTTCTTTCAATGCAAAAGTCAGAATGTTGAGTGCATAGAATATTCATATTCGATATCCATGCAAATTTGAAGACCTCCACTCTAGTTAGATTGACTACTTTTAAATATACAACAACAAAATAAAGGAAAAAAGTTTGAAGAACCTGGATAGTGTGATTTTTCAATAGCGGGTGGTCAAATGCAGGTTGCTTGAAGATATCAACACAGTCAATAATATCACCATCTTCACTCTGTGATCAAATTCATGAATCTTAATAACATCATTATCTTTATTCTATGCTGATGTATGCCAAATTGAATTAGTTTCATATTCATTGTAACCATAGGTCCGTTTGTTTTCATGTGTGGAGGAATAAATTAAGTGAGGTGGGTGTCAAATTACGGAAAAGACAAAGGTAAGTTAGGTTAAAGTAAAAATAAAGATGTGGTAAATTCCTTATTCGAATAACATGAGGCAAAGTATGGGTGGAGTGAGTGTAGATTAAAAGGTAATTTATGCCATAAAAGTTTATGACGCCACAATTCTTGTGGTAGAGAGAAAGTAAAAAAAAAAAAAAACATCATATAACACTCCACCTTTAATACCGGTTGTGTGCTAAACAAACGGGCTAGGTGAATTAGGAAGTTAGCTAGAGGCAAGGCTTCCGAACAGGAGGTGCCACGTAGGGATGTAAATGGGTCCCCAATTCTCTAACTATCAAGAGGCTTAACCATGTTTGGATCCTCATTTAGGTCTCGATAAGTAAACGGGTCAGGGTCTGGATCATTCTTTTAGACCCCTTGCCTAAACGGGTTCGAGCCTGGTTCCAACTTGGTTTTGGCCTGTGGACCTAATAGCCAACATATTACTCAAGTCTTTAGAATACCTCATAAAAGTTATTTTTTTCCAAATCATTCTCAAACTAGACCTGGATCCAAACCATCCCATATATAGGAACTAGGAAACTGGTTCCGAACCAGTTACGATTCCATATCATTAACGGTTCCGGTTTCGGGTCTACCATGGATGTGGACAGGAACGGACCCGTTTACATCCCTACTCATATGGTTTTAAAAGAATACTTTTTATCCAATTTCAACATTGCTTTTTATATTTAACTACTATTAGGTTTATACTTATAGTAGAATATATTTAAAAAACCACATTTAGAATATATAAATGATAAAAAAAAATCTATTGACATAATTCTCTAGAAATAAACTTTGACATAATATATTAATGATAAAAGAAATAATATATTTCTTAATCAACCTTAGGATTTATTTAAAGTTTGGATGATAAGGGTTTTCCTATGACCCGACCGGACTATTCGGCCTAGGAGCTCACAGAAAACCCACACACACAAAACATGGGATGGTAAGTGTTGCTTGAAGAAAAAAACACCAAACTCAACCACCTTAATGCTCTTCACTGCTGGCTTGTTGAGATGTTTGAGTTGTCTTCTCATTTTTAAATCAGTAAGAGCTCGTCCTCGTCCTTCGACTCCATCAATGAGGGCCAGATAAGCGGCTATTAGAATCAATAAGAATTTTTCATGGTTTAATCTTCCCATTACGACAGACTGCACGAACACTAGCCTGTAAGTTATCATAGGAGAATATGGTCAAAGACATAAAATATCATTTTTTTTATCACCCGCGGTATCCCTCAGAAGCCCAGCCTTGGACCTTTGGCCTCCGGCCTAGGGGTTACTCAAGCCTGACGAGCAGGGACTATTTTCTAGGGGTACATATATGGCTGCACACCCAAGGCTTGAACCACTGCGCCACCGCCTTGACAGCGGCATAAAATACCATAGGCATCATTTCCAAAACGGAATGACCCATGACATATCAAGAAATTAATGAATCTTGCATCCATTAGAATGTATAAACTATATGTGTAGCTTAGATTTAAGCTTTAGTCGAAAGTTATTTCTATCTCTGCTTAAGCTTAAACTAAGTTGTTTTCTTAACCATTTGCAGAAAAAAAAAATACAGATGAATGAAAAATGCCAGGATCAATGCAAGCAAAAGAGTAAGAAGCAAACCAGAAGCTGAATAAAAATGATATGAACCAAGTTTCTCCAGACATGTAACTGGTTACAATCCCATATGTATATAGCACAAAAGTACCACCAATCCACTTTCATTGGTGCATGTGGGCCCATAATTGGTTTCGTTACACGTGTTAATTACTCTATTTAAATTTGGATCTAATGGCAAGTGCTTTGTATCAATTTATTTCAACCTTATCTTTCTATTCAAAAACAGGCCAATTGTCGGGCTTTATTTATCTAAAATTGTAGCCTGCCTATAGAGATAAGATTTTGCTCAAATGCATTTAACAATAACCTACAACAAATGGTTCGAAACTTGTGCCATCCTTATCTCTCTATTCAAAAACATTGACATGCGTGGCCTAAATGGTTGTACACTTGACACAATTAATTAACCTTACATTATATATATAGGGAAATACTCCTACGAGAGATATCTCTCACCTTGAATGAGAGATTGGGGTGGGGGCCCTCGCATTTAAATTGTTGGCAATAGATATAGATTTGAGGGCCCACACCCAATCTCTCATTCAAGGTAAGAGATATCTCTCATAGAAGCATCTCTCATATATATATATATATATATATATGAGCAGGACTCTCATAAGCTGCAGCTTATATTATTCTAAGCTAAAACAATCTTGGTCACATAAATAAAAGCCGACTATCTCTATTTTTGGCATGATGGAACTGGAAAATTCAGTTCTAATTTGGATTTATCTTGATTTTGGAGATGATGATTTGAGATAATTTACAGTGGAGATGATTTTGCTTACGATTTCAGCTTAGGATAGCATAAGTTGCAACTTAGGAGAACCCCTCTCATATATATATATATAATTATATGGAGATGCTCCGATGAGAGATAAAGTGGGGGCCCTCACATTTAAGTTGTTGACATTGGATATGGATGTGAGGGCCCCCACCTTATCTCTTGTAATAAGGTGAGAGCATCTCTGATAGGAGCTTCTCCCATATATATATATGTGCTCCTATAAGAGTAAGTCTCATACTACTATGAGATTTATTTTTATTTTTATTTTTTTTATTTTTTATTTTTTGTGTGTGTGTTGGGGTCGGGGGGGGGGGCGGGGGGGCATTGGATCCATATTCAGTGCCAACAGCCTAAATATGGAGGATATTCATGGACATCTATTCCTCACCATATTATGGCGAGGGACAACATAGTGGGGGGTGACTTTATGATACATCCGAACCATCTACATACATGGGACCTCCTTAAGTACACCAGATCCACCAAGTTTTCACCAATCCAAATAGATTGGGCCTTTGGATCGAAGGTCAAATTTTTTCTTTAATATATAGTCGAAAAATTTGTGGGACACGGATGTAGGGTTTAGAGGCATGGGTAGGGGTGTAACAGTTCTGTTAACATTTAGTTTTTGGAAAACAGTTAACCGAACCGTATTTCATGGTTTTCAGTTTTTAAAAACCATAACCATAACCGTACTCTAAAAAACCATTAATAACTGAACCGCAGTTAGCCGTATTAGACGATTTGGTTACGGTTAATTGTCGCTTATGTTTCTTATAAATAAAATGGATTCAATCCACATCAAGTTTCTACTAGTTTACTTCATGATTATATGCATGCACCTTGTTACTTTTTTGCATGCATTATAGATAGTGTTCTTCTTACATGATGCTACATAGAGCCGAGAGACATGTCTTCATAGAGCAGTGGATAATAATAAATTTCTATAGCTGCGTTGGGCAGTGAACCAATTGTGATGAGCAGTGTACAAAATATGGAATCTAACTTACCTCTAACAGTTTTACGAATTATAGTAGGAGTTGTATTGGACTAGAAAAGAAGTTGCTTCTATTGATTTTTTGGCCAACCTCAACCTCAAACTTTGAGATAATGTACGTGAGACTTCTGTCTTCTTTTTTAGGCTCTTGATCCATGTGAAACAATAACAAAAGGGAAAATAGGAGATCGATAAGTGCCATCCATAAGTTTTTGAAATTCTGAATGGCATAATAGTTCCCAGTACGTACTTGGTTGTCTAAAGGTGATTCTCAAGAAGTTGCTTTTGGATTCGGACATGACTTCCTAGGAGTTATTGTTGTTGTGATCAGGTGGTTCGTAATTGTAGAAGATACAAAAGCATCATCCGCAAAAGTAGCTTTGTATTACAAGAAACCAAAAAACAGAGTATATTGACACAATGTCCCGTAGGTAGGTAAGATTCTTTTTGTATTTTTTAATGAAACTGCATATATATATATATAGTTTGCAAGTGGACATGCACTAAACAAATTCATACTCTCTCAATCGATAAGATAAGAGAATGAATTCGTTTGGGGGAACAATATGCTTAAAAAAATACATCTTCAATTCGAAATGCAATTCATGAGCAATGGTCTGGAAAAGGAAACTACTTTCTTTGAAAATTAATTTTAAATGTTAGTATTTTTTTTCTCCTACCTTTTTAAATGTAATAATACCAAAATTGATGTCTCACTTCCACCTCGTAACTGTTGCAAATGCCCTATTAACTTCCAATCAATGCTTAACACGAATTAAAGAATTTTGTCAATGTACACATTCACAGAATGAAAGCTCTACATATATTTCTGAAAGCACAGGGATGGGTTGGTTTGCCAAAGGCCCCTCCAGATGGAAAGAAAGAGGCTCCTTCTTTGCCCCTGGTCTCTCGCCCTTATCATTGTTGGAGCAGTGTCATCCTACTCTCAATAGCAGCCTTCATTGGCAAACCTCAGCGCCTTGACGACACAACCGCCAAGCAACGAATGCTGTGTTTCGCCAGAGTTCAGGCCCTCATGGATGTAGCCAAGCAGGTCCTACCCACCTGACAGTTGTACTGGAAGGGGATGAGACTGTGGAAGTTGAGGTTCTGTATGAGAGGATACCTTGTGCGGAATGCCTCTTTGCTGGCCACCTCTCCAGTAAGTGCCCTTTCCGAATGAAGCTTGGTCTGCTGAAGACCCCCAAGGAAGCAGCTCGGTTGATCACTACTCCTTTTGCAGCCTTGTCCGGAAATCACACTCCTTCAGTAGACAGTCCTCAGGACTTTCATCCTCCATTGATAAATTCTATCTCTATGAACCCTGGCTCCCCGGTTCTTCCTTACTTCCCTAGCTCACCTACCTTAATCCCCAACATTAGTTCTTATTCACCTTCTGCAAACGTGAATCCAGACTACCCCCGTCTGCTCTACCTGCGGACTTAGAGTGCTCCAATCCCTTCTCTATCCTAGAGCCCAATACCTTAGCTGACCCCTCCTCCCAGCCCAAGAAGGTAGCTCAATCCCAAAAGGATGGGAATAGTAATCTGGTGATCGTATCAGCCAGTCTCACCAAGCAATTAGGATTCCCTGACTCCAATAACCTCCCTTTAATCTCTACCCAGCCAAGCACCTTGGTTGTTGACCTCTCCCCTTTTAAGTTAAAAACTAATAGAAACTCTAAAATCAGAGGAGCTGCTTCTTCAGGCCCCAAAACGAGGTGTTCTGCTGGCCCTCCCCTTCCCCCTATTAATTAATGTTTAAGGCCCTGTATTGGAATTGTAGAGGGATCTGTAATACCCCTACTAAAACCATGTTCTCCCATTTATTAGCAGCTCATTCTCCTGACCTTATTTTCCTCTCTGACCCAAAGGCCATTTTGGATTCTTTTCTTGCAAATAGCTCCCACTCTTTTGGTCTTAATCCAACCTTTTCCAATCCTAACAACTCTCTATGGTGCCTCTGTAACCAAAATTCTAAATTCACCTTCTCCATTCTTGACTGCTCCACTCAACACGTATCTCTTTCAATTGCTGGCCCTTCCCCATCCACCCCTTGTATCATTACAGGTGTTTATGGGTCCACAGATTATAGACTCGAGGAATCTTTGGAGCTACTTAGTAAAATGCTCCTCCAGACCTCTTCCTTGGAGTGTGATAGGAGATTTTAATGCCATTCTCCTTGCAAAGGAAAAGCTTAGACAAGGCCAGCTTTTGTTGCTGCCATGTTAGATAGAGCCTTTTGTTGCTGCCATGTTAGATAGAGCCTTCTCCAATACCAACTGGTTGGACTCTTTTGATGATCCTATAGTGAGCCACCTCCCTAGAATTGCCTCTGATCATAGCCCCATTCTCCAGTCCCACAGGAAAAGCATGTCTTTCAAAAACATTCCTTTCAGATTTAATGAAAAATGGCTGTCTCATGACAACTTTACAGGAGTGGTAGAATCCAGCTGGGCTACCCCCTGCAGTGGGACCACTCAATTCATTCTTGCTCAAAAGCTCAAGAATCTAAAGCACAACCTCAAGGCCTAAAATGAAGAGGTCTTTGGCATGAAGTCCAAAATTGTGGAAGCCGAGCTTTTGGTCCTGGCCATGCAAACAGCCTTTGAAGCTCAACACAGTGACACTATCCTCCATGACCTGAACCTGGCAAAATCAGCTCTTCATAACTGGCTTAATGCTGAACCAGTTCACTGGAAGCAGAGGGCCAAAATTAATTGGCTTCAAGATGGTGACAGGAACACCAAGTTCTTCCATCTTTCCGCGAAATCCAAGGGGATCCGCAAAAGCATTGATAGGATCTCTATGGAAGGTATCTTACTAGAGGAAGAAGGCCAAATCAGAGCTCAGGCCCCTACTTTCTTCTCCAATTCCTTCCAAGATACATTTGTGAGTCCGGATGAAGCTCTCTTTGTGATGGAAGGCCCCATTGTTTCTGAAGAGCAAAACACTTTTCTTACTGCTATTCCCTCTCCAACAAAAATTAGAGAGGAGGTCTTCAAGCTCAAAGGGAGTAGTTCGCCTAGCCCAGATGGTTTTTCAGGGGTTTTCTTTACCAATTACTAGCAGATTGTTGGTAAAGAGGTGGTAGGGGCAGTCACTCATTTCTTCACCTCAGGTCGCATCTTGAGAGAGACTAATGCTTTTTTCCTTTCCCTTATTCCCAATAAATCTTCCCCGGAAACCTTCTCAGACTTTCGGTCTATAAGTCTTCTAAACTTTGTCTACAAAATTATCTCTAAGATCCTGGCTTCCAGACTCTCCTCTATCCTTCCCCTTCTCATCTCCAATCATCAAGCTGCCTTTGTGAAAGGGAGGTCCATTCATCATCATGTGGCCCTAGCCCATGAGCTAATCCAAAAGCTCAATTCCAAATCCATAGGAGGTTCAGTTTGCCTGAAGATGGATATATCCAAGGCCTTTGATAAGCTGCAGTGGAGCTTCCTGTTCAGGGCTCTAAAGTTCTTTAATTTCTCTCCGGCTTGAATTAACATGGTGAAAGACCTGATTAGCTCCACCAAAGGATATGTCCTGATCAATGGCAGTCCTTGTGGCTTCTTTAGTTCTTCTTGAGGCCTACGCCAGGGAGATCCGTTGTCTCCCTACTTGTTCATCTTAGCTGAGGAGATCCTAAGTTTACAACTTGAAGCTCTTCAGAAGGCAGGAGCTATTGAGCCAATTTCTTCTGTTCCCTCCACCCTCTGCCATCTTCTCTATGCTGATGATATTTTGCTCTTTATCAAAGCCTATAAGCATGGTTTGAGAAGTGTTAATGAGCTCTTTGCCTCTTACCAAGCTTTTTCAGGTCGGCGTTTCAACCTCCAGAAGAGTCAGTTGTTCGTGCGAAAATGCCCTTCTAGGAGAGCCCATATGGCTTCAAAGTTTCTTCGCATCCCTCGAGCTACTCTTCCCTCTACCTATCTGGGAGTTCCCATATTCTTGAGAACTTCCAGGCACTCTCACTTCAATCAGATCTTGGACTCCATCAGATCGAGGTTAATCGGCTAGAAATCAAAATGCCTTTCTTTTGCAGGCAGATTAATTCTGGTCAAGCATGTGCTCACAGCAATCCCCCTTCATATCTCCTTTGTTGTCCCTATTCCTAGCAAATCCTGTCTTCAGGTGGAGCGTTTGTTGCGGAACTTTCTCTGGTCAGCTAGTCCAGAGAAGTCTAGTAGCCAGGTGAGCTAGGGCCAGGTTTGCTTGCTGAAATCTGAAAGAGGCCTTGGTTTGCACAGAGTCAAGGATTTCAATAAGGCACGTATGTTGAAGCTTGGCTGGTCTGCTGTTTTATCTGTCTCCCTATGGGCCACTTGGTTTAGATCTATGTTAGTTTGTATTGGTCAATATAAGCTAATAAATCTGGTAAACCGGGCCCATGCAATGTTTATGTTCTACTGTGATTAGAAGTAGGCTTGTTATAGGTCTACTGTGTTTAAGAAGTAGTGTTTGGGTGTAATAGGGTTTTGGGGCTGATATTATAAATAGAGATTAAGGATGTATAACCTCTTCTGATTGCATAGTGATTCTCTCGTCTTCCCGTGGACGTAGGTCAAAAGCCAAACCATGTAAATTTCTTGTCTTCTTGTGCGTGATTGATCTCTTCTCGTAGGCCCTACATCACAACAAACTGGTATCAGAACGTTGCGCGTGATCGGAGGAGATTCAACGGATCGGCAGAGGACTGGAGTTGTGGCTAGGTGATCGACTGATTAGATCTCACAGTTGAGATAGCGTTTTCCGGATTGTGCATAGGGAGATCGTTTGATCTCGGTGGGCCACACTAATCGCAAAGGAGAAGGGCAGTGCCCGTTCTTGTTACAAAGAGAACAGAGACGACGATCTCTGTTGTTTCCTCTGGTTCCAGGTTTGATCGCCTGGAGTGATTGTGGCCGGAGGAGGAAATAGGGGCGATTAGAAATAGGAGGAAACTGATTTTTTGGTTCGCCCACCGCTGCCGGAGAAAAGAACGTGAGTAAGGAAGAAGACAGAGAGAGGAGAATTGTAGCAGCAGCCGGGAACAACGTTTTTTTGGGTTTTTTCATATTTTCGGCTGGGCCCCACATCGCCATGAAATCTTCGCCGGAGTTGCCGCCGCCGCTTGCCGTCCCGTCGTCTGTAGCCAAGGAAGAAAAGAAGAAGTTGCAGAAGTTCTGTTTCTGTTGCAGAAACAGAAACGTTGAAGGAGAAGAAGAGGTGGGCCTGGGCTCGGGTTGAGTCCAAGTCAATCAAGCCTGACCCATTTCAGAAGCCCAATAGCCTGGCCAGTCCGGGTTGGGTCCAGTCTAGGTTGACCTGACCCGTACAGAACAAGCCCAGAAGCAAAGCCCGTAGAGAAAGTCACTGACGTCAGCGACACGTCGGCACTTGTACGGTCAAAGGCAGATTTGATTGATCGACGCCTGAAGTTTATTTTCGTGATATCTTGACGATCCGGAGTCTGATTGGAGATCCGTTTGAACCTACGGACTCGTTGCGACCAAATTTACACGGTTGTGGAAGAAGATTGGCTGTTCAACGGTCAATGAAGGAGATTGACTAATCGGAGTGCAGAAACTTGTTTCTGTGATTTTTAGCCATTCAGAGTCGGATTTCAAATCCGTTTCTTCCAGCATGCTCGTGGTGACTAGATCTACACAAGCACTATGAAAGATTCACGGAATGGCTATCAAATTTGAATTTGAGAAATTCAATGGAGACAACGATTTCGGTCTTTGACGTCTGAAGATGCATACTTTGTTGGTTCAGAATGGGCCGCATAAAGCTTTGAAAGGAGAGAATGCTTTGCCTGAAAAATTGTCAGATGAAAAGAAGGATGAGTTGTTGGAAAAGGCGTACAGTCAGATTCTGTTGTTTCTTAGTGATGGTGTACTGCGAAAGGTTGCTCAAGAAAGAACTGTTGCTGGCATATGGCAGAAGTTGGAGAACTTGTACAACACAAAGTCTCTCACGAATCGCTTGTACCTAAAGAAGCGGTTGTTCACCTTACAAATGTAGGAAGGTACATCTATTGCAACTCACCTTGATTCTTTCACAAAAGCTATCATGAATCTAGAAAATATCAATGTTGAAATTGATGATGAGGACCAAGCTATCATGCTGTTGTGCTCGTTACCACCCTCTTATGAGAATTTTGTTGATACCATGATGTATGGTAGAGATACTCTGACAAAAAAGGATGTAGAGGCAGCCTTGAACTCCAGAGAGTTGAAGAAAAAGGTTACAGTTGACAATGATGGTTCAGGTGAGGGTTTGGTAGTACGAGAAAAAACAAAGGACTCCAGTAGTAAGGGCAAGCATAGATCCAACAGGAAAAACATTGAATGTTATTATTGCCATAAGAAAGGGCACATCAGAAAAAACTGTCCCGAAATGCAAAAGAAATGGAAAGAAATAATTGAAGATTCGTCATCGGATGATTCAGTCAGTATCGCAGATGGAAGATCAGATTATGTTTCCGATAATGCACTTTCTGTGATTGAAAATGGAATTGGTCGTCAGGATTAATGGATTCTTGATTCGGGTTGTTCCTACCACATGTGTCCCAATAGGGACTGGTTTACCACTTACAGAGAAATCGACGGTGGTAGTGTTTTACTGGGCAACACTGTTGCATGTAAGACGGTTGGAATTGGAATAGTGAAAATCAAGATGCATGATGGAATCGTTAGAACGTTGGCAGAGGTTCGGCATGTTCCTGATCTGGAAAAGAATCTTGTTTCTCTTGGTGCCTTGGACTCCAACGGTTGTAAGTTCTCAGCTGAAGGTGGAGTTTTGAAGGTTGTGAAGGGTGCTCTGGTTCTTATGAGAGGCAATAGAGTTGGAAACTTGTATGTTTTGTTCGGAAATACTGTTATAGGTGGAGCTACAGTGTCTTCCTCAGATGACCATGAATCTGTCTCAACGCGCTTATGGCACTTGCGCCTGGGTCACATGAGTGAGAAGGGATTGACAATAATGAGCAATCGGAATTTGCTATGTAGCACGAAGACAAGCAAGTTGGATTTCTGTGAGAGAAGCATCTTCAGAAAGCATCGAAAGGTCAGTTTCAAGATAGGTATTCATCGCACGAAAGGTATCCTTGATTATGTTCATTCAGATGTATGGGGACCTTTTAAGGTTTACTCTAAGGGCGGGTCTCAGTTTATGCTGACTTGTATTGATAATTATTCAAGGAAAGTCTGGGTTTATACTATGAAAACAAAGGATCAGACCTTTGTTACATTCAAGCGATGGAAGAAGATGGTTGAGAAACAGACTGGCAGAAAGGTGAAGAAGTTGAGGACAGGTAATGGCAAGGAGTACAGAACGACAGAATTTGAGAACTACTACAAAGATCATGGAATAGTTCGGCATTATAATACTACAGAAACTTCAGAACATAATGGAGTTGCAAAGAGGATGAACAGAACGATCTTGGAAAGAGCTCGTTGTATGTTGTTTACTACAGGATTGTCCAAGGGCTTTTGAGCTGAGGCAGTAAATGCTGCAGGCTACTTGATAAATAGGTCTCCACATACAAAGATTGGTTGCAAAACACCGGAAGAAATGTGGTCAGGTAATCTAGCTGATTATTCTAACTTGAGGATCTTCGGTTGTCCAGCTTATGCTCGCGTGAAAACCAATAAGTTAGAACCAAGGGCTGTAAAGTGCATCTTGGTGGGATATGCTTCTGGGATAAAAGGATACAGGTTGTGGTGTACCGATTATAATTCACCCAGAATTATCATCAGCGGGGATGTTACATTTCATGAGGATGCTTTACTCGAAGCGAGAAAGCAGGTGGAGGAGACAAAAGTAGGTAGCAGCAGTGACACCGTTCAGGTCAAGTCAAGCATCCTAGTGAGGAAGGAGAGTGCATCCGGCTCCTCTCGGGATACAGGAGATAGTCAGACTGTGCAGCAGATGCAGCGGATAGAGCCGCAAATGCCGCAGATGGATAGACCGCAGAGAGAAAGGAAACCGCCGGTTAGATACGGTTTCGAAGATATGACGACGTACGCGTCGATATCAAATAGTGGCCGTGATAATACGGCTACATACGTATTGACGACTGAGTCTCTTGAATTAATGGAAGGGCTGAAAAGTAGTCAACAGGCAGGAACTTTGACTGAAGAGTTTGAGTCTCCTGATGAGGAAGATCAGGCCATCGGATGCAAGCGGTTCTACAAGGAAGACGAAGGAGCTTCCAGTGCAGGTAGAGTATAGTTTAATGTTACTGATCATGCATACAGTTTGAAGAAATCATTGTACGGGTCGAAGCAAGCTTCTGGACAATGGTGCAAGCGATTTGGTGCATTCATGAAGGAATGGATTAAATTCAAGTTCAAGCATTGCTTGGACTTGATTGGTGTGCTCGGTACCTGAGTGCCCTCAGGGGCAGGTGGAGACGGTGAGAGGTGTTTTCTACATGAGGATCAGATTCAATGTTCACCAAGGTGGAGATTTGTTAGTTTGTATGGCTCAATAGAAGCTAATAAATCTGGTAAACCGGGCTCATGCAGTGTCCATGTTCTACTATGATTAAAAGTAGGCTTGTTATAAGTCTACTGTGTTTAAGAAGTAGTGTTTGGGTGTAATAGGGTTTTGGGGCTGATATTATAAATAGAGATTAAGGGTCTCAAGGATGTATAACCTATTCTGATTGCATAGTGATTCTCCCGTATTCCCGTGTACGTAGGCCAAAAGCCGAACCACGTAAATCTCTTGTCTTCTTGTGCGTGATTGATCTCTTCTCGTAGGCCCTAGATCACAACAATCTAGATTTCTGAGAAGCTCCTCAATCTAGTCCTCTCGCACCACTAGAGGAGGATCCTGCATCTAGAAGAGGATCAAGCCTCTGGCTATCCATCTTCAGAGTGGCAGCTCGTGGAAAATAGGTAATGACCTCTCTATCAGCATTTGGTTTGATAACTAGTTGGGTATGGAATCCATAGCTTCCAGATTTCCCCATCTTCATTTCTCATACTCGGATCTGCTGGCAGACATCATCCATAACAACTCTTGGAGAGTTCCTACTCATCTTGCATCTGAGATCTATGACTTTCTTCTTCCTTCTACAAGTCATATCCCTTTAGGGGGGTCTGCGGTCTCAGATTCTCTCCTATGGAACGGCAGTCTTTTAGGGAGCCTCTCTCTCAAAGAAGCCTGTAATTTACTTAGACCCAGTCAAGCTGAGGTGCTCTGGTCTGATATGGTCTGGACCAAGTTAATGAACCCCAAGCTGACCTGCTTCAGCTGGCGCCTCCTTCTTAGGAAAACTCCTACTGATCGCAGGGCTAAGCAAAGAGGTTGGGCAAAAGCTTCCAGGTGCTGCCTCTATCTCCGCCAAGAAGAAGATGACCTCCACCTTTTTCTCTTCTGCCCGCTGGCTCGTCAGTTGTGGACATGGATCCTGAGTCTTGGAGTTAACTTCCCTTCCCTCCCTCTGTCTGTGCCAGTTATATGGTCCTCTCTAGCCCAAGGCGAAGATGCTCCTGGAAGGAAAGCTGCTGCAGTTATCTTCTTAATTCCAAGTTATCTCCATTCTCTGGTCTCTCCAAAACAATTCAAAGCACCGCAATTTGAAGCCTTCATTGGCCAGAGCTAAGTTCTTCTGTATGGATCGGTTGAGAGGTCAGTTAAGCTCTTTTCTGGGTTCCAGATCTTATTCTCTTCCAGTTCTCCTTTCAATGGGGCAGATGATGTAATTTTGGTTTTTACTTTGGCTTCTCTTTGTTTTCTTCTTTGTCTAGCTTTCTTTTGTCTGAGCTTTTCCTACCCTAGTTCTGTCTCGGCTTTTCCTTTTGTGGCCTCTTCCTGTTTGGGTGGGCCGTCTGCCCTGTTTTTTCTCCTCCGCCTCAATTCAATTTGCCATTTAGCAAAAAAAGAAAGCACATTTTTTATTCCAATTGATCAAATGAGATTGGCACAACTCCCATTTAAAGTAAGATTTTAATTGCTACAGGGGTTGGTAAATTACAGATTTTCTCGCATTCAAATTAATAATGAAACAACCTTTTAAATCCAGTTTGAATGAAAATACTAAGACTTTAATATTAACAATAACCGATTATCTTACCATAACATTCATAGACTAATGGCTTTAATTTCTAAAATACTGATCGTGAATACTATTTGCATATCCAATCGTGAAGTACATACAACCAAAAATTAAGTGAAACACAGATTTTATTATTATTATTATTATTTTATTTTATTTTATTTATTTATTTATTTATTTATTTATTTATTTATTTATTTTTATTTTTATTTTTATTTTTTGTATCTGAAGAGTTAACTCATTCTTCATTCTGCAATCAGGACTAGACTTCTCCTGGTAATGTATGAAGATCCGGTGTTTTCTCCAGTTTGGGCAAGTGAGAAGAACCATATTCTCTTTTCTTTTTTTCAAATCTCAGCAAAAATCAAGAGAGTAAAACCCTCTTCTTCCTCAATGTTTTTCTTTGTATCACAACATAGATCTTGTCACCACGAGCACACTAGAAAAGACGAATTTGGAATTCAACTTCGGATGACATCAATATCACATAAACAATTTCTTGCACTACATGCGGTCAAACTTCACTCTTGACCGTTGAATTGCCAATCTCATTTTACAACTATGTAGATTTGCTCGAAATGAGTCCGTCGGCTCAAACGAATCTCATATCAGACTTTGGATGATCGAGATATATATTGCGAAAACAGATTTCCACTCTCAGATCATGGTCAAATCCATCTTGATAGCATGACTTTGGTTATGTGAGTCTAATGACACCACTTTCTGCTACTGTGTGGGCCTGGGCTTCTTGCAAACGAGTCAGGTCAAAGCAGCTCGAACCTAGACCTGACCTAGACTGAGCTAGAATGAGGTCCTCTTAATCCAAAGAGAAATTTTAGGATTGCTACTTAAATACTATAACAAGCCCCAAGAAATACGTTGCTAAAGACTTGTACTCTCACCTAGCGGGTCCCTCAAAGGGCAAGCCACAAGACTTGTGATTGTGCATGAGAATGGGCCACATGGTATCGATCTGAATATGCATATCGTATGGACAAGTCGATTTAATTATAAATGAAGTTCAAATAATGTTAGCATCAATTTCTGAAGTGCATTTAAGTGCGTAATCTGCACGGGGCCCTACATTTTGGTTGGTTGGGAACTCTTGTGCTTGTATTCAAGATTTGGGTTGGTTGGGTTGCTTATATAGTTGAATCCATTTCAGTCTCATCATGGTTTCAGGTCTCATTCCATGAGACTGTCTTTAGATGTCATAATTCAACCGTCTCTCTCTATAAAAGCCCCCATTCTATCCATTGCACGAGCCCATCAAACCCACCGCCAATATTACAAAAAAAAAAAATGGTCTACTCTCAAGAAAACAAGAAACTGGAGGATCATGACCGTGACCACTCAAGCGTCAATAATTGTGAGGACTTTCTGTGAGCATGTTCTTTGTAATCTATCCACATATGCTTTTCATAAATAAAATGCATTCAATCTACATCAAATTTCTAGTAGTATACATCATGATTATATGCATGCAGCTGGTTAATTACTTTTTTGCATGCATAGTTCTCTTCTCACATGCTGCATTGCTAGTCTACATATCAAAGATATGTTACCTTCATCCTAGCAATCACCATCATTTTCTTTCTCAACTTGGTAATCCACCTATGAATATTATGTTCCTTTTAGGATCTCGGGACTTTATTTCTTCAATTTGAGCCAATTTTAGAAATATGCTTCTTAAAATTGAGTTTGCCAATGTACACATTATTCGCAGAATGATCGTGCCACAAATATTTCTGAATGCACATTTTTAATTTAAATTGATCAAATGAGATTGGCACAACTCCTATTAAAGTAAGATTTTAATTGATACAGAGGTAGGCGAAATACATGTTTCCTTGCATTCTAATTTATATATATATATATGAAAAGGGATTGTTTTCAATTGCAGAAATCAGTCAATTGGATCCAATTGATTTTGACCATTTAAAATTACATTGACAGTCCTTTTAACTTCTACAACAATCAAGAAATGGGCAGTTACTAAAATTCATTGTTTCTAAAGATCATAAAACCAATTGATTTTGACAATTTAAAATTACTTTGACTGTCCTTTTAACTTCTACAACAATCAAGTAATGGACAGTTACTAAAATTGATTGTTACTAAAGATCATAAAACCATTATTTCTCGGTTTCCATCTCTTGTTGGCAAGGCATCAATTGACATAAAAACTTCTAATACTAACCAAATCCATTTCCAAATAATAGGCAATATGTGGCATTTCTCTCCCATGCATGAGGTCCCTTTTCTATGGTCTAAGGCATCAACATCTCTTCTCCTCCTTCATCATGCAATGGATTGTCAAACTCACACCTTTACCAAAACTATAACCATATAACATTATCATTCAGTTCCATAGGTATATCCCCCATCCATTCTTCTAATATACCCCATGGGTTTCTCTAAAAGTACAACCATAACTCTAAAGTTCATGTTCTATATGCTTTTTGTTTTTTAATTTGAAAAATGCTTGGATCGAGATCATGGTTGTTTCTCGAGTTCTGACCTTACTTGAATTAGAAAGTTAGTCCAATTAAGAAGCTTCGAATTTCGGAGCCTCACTTCATTGTTGAAATATTGGCTGTGATGAATTTTGTGAGTATTATTTTTTAATATATTTCATTTTGGCCGATGACTTGAGTGCTTTTTATTACTTTTTTCTCCTATGTATTATTGTAATTGTATTTCATGTTTTGTATCTTATACGCGTCTAATGTCGAACGTAAATTACACTATCAACTTTAGAGTCATATCCCAATTATATCATATCTTTCTTTTGGATAGTGTCTTTTTTTTTTTTTTTTTTGTTGATTTATCCTTCTATCGTGAAATTAAAAGTTAAAAGGGAGTAATGCAAATGTTGTACATTATTGGCGACATCCAGGGGGAGTGCTGTCTGCTGCTTCTTCTTCTTCTTCTTTTCATCGCTTCCTCCATATGAGGTTAGATGATGATTAAATTATTATTCTTATTGTTTATCTTTATTTGGGGTTGAAGTTAATTAACGAAAATGGTGCTATGATTTGAAGGCATTTTTCTCAAGTGCATCATAAGGCTATTTTACTGGGAAATGCCCATGATCCTACTCATTGTTGAAATATTGGTTGTGATGAATTTTGTGAGTATTATTTTTTAATATATTTCATTTTGGCCGATGACTTGGGTGCTTTTTATTACTTTTTTCTCCTATGTATTATTGTAATCGTATTTCATGTTTTGTATCTTATACGCATCTAATGTCGAATGTGAATTACACTATCAAATTTAGAGGCATATCCCAATTATATCATATCTTTCTTTTGGATAGTGTCTTTTTTTTTTTTTTGGTTGATTTATCCTTCAATCTTGAAATTAAAAGTTAAAAGGGAGTAATGCAAATGTTGTATGTTATTGGCGACATCCCTGAGGAGTGTTGTCTGCTGCTTCTTCTTCTTCTTTTCTTCGCTTCCTCCAGATGAGGTTAGATGATGATTACATTATTATTATTATTGTTTATCTTTATTTGGGGTTGAAGTTAATTAACGAAAATGGTACTATGATTTGAAGGCATTGTTTTCAGGTGCATCATAAGCTATTTTACTGAGAAATGCCCATGATCCTATGCATAAAACTGATAATGACAACAACAGTTACTATGATTTAGGACTGATTAGTGGGTGGGGAAAAATAGAAAATAGGTAGTGACGAATCAAATAGGAAAACAAGATTATCAATGATATTAAATAAAATCAAGGGAATATCAATTGTACATTGACCAAAATCCTAACGAACTATAGATGTTTCAAGTGAATGTAAATTTCTCCTAAAAACCTATTTGACCATTGTTATTTTTTCATTTTTTTAAACATATATTAGATGATCAACAATGGGCTTGAAATGGATTCAAATTAAGCTGATTTGCCTTAATAGAAAAACATAGTACGAGAATGATTTTTAACCATATAGATTTTAAAGGTGGCCTCCACTGATAGATTATTATATTTGAATAAATAATCATATAAATCTTACTCTCAAAAAATCTTGATGGAGGCCAACATTTGGATCCCAATCAATTGTCAATATCTTCATTTAAAATCACTAGAGGATTTTTTTTTTCCTGACAAATCTTTCAAACCATTTCTGGTTTTTATTTTAACCTCCTAATTTAAATGATCAAAGTTTGTGTGAATTGGAATGAATGATATTTATCGAGGAATTCCCTCACAATTATATTTTATTTTGACCAAAATAAGATAAAAAAAGTATTTAAAATTTACAATAAATATACCCTTTATTCTTTAGTTTATAAGTAATGCCTAATTTGTACTCATATCTAACAAATAGTAAGATGCAGATTAGTAAATACCACAGGACTCAGACTCAATTTAAAAATTTTTACAACTGTCCAATAACGGAGTGCAAATCATAAACTGAATCAGGTATAAATCCAACCATGCATGAATGGTACTATGTGTAGGCAATCAACACCGAATATGAATTGTATGAGATTTAGGTTGAGTCGAGCTCGCTCAAGTGAGCTACCACTTATTTGTCATTTTTATTAGGGTGTAGCTTAGCATGGGCATATTCAATATAATTCTTATAGAATAATTTATTAATTTAAAAACTATAAATTTTAATAATTTTTAAGTATTAGAAAAGAATTTATTGTATAAGCACATGCATAACGAAGAGAATGAATTAAATCTCAATTCAGTCTCAATTGATTTTTACTGCATTTAATTAATTTTGACCCTCTCAAGTTTATCATTTCATAAACACAGCGTTCATAATAGTTTCTTTACAACAACAAAAATTCCATAATAATTGACATGAATGATATCATTTAGTTGCTCTTATAATGGGGGCACTAGAAAATATGAGTTAAATGCGCGCTCTTCCTGTATTGCTAACATCCCCGCCATGTAAAATAGAGATGATTATATGCAACTTGTGGTGCTACATCTTCGTGACGGTAGGATTGGACTGAAAAAATTTAGTGGAAAAAAAAAAACCCACATTTTACTTGGACAACCGAAAAAAGTAGCTTCCTTAGAAAATCAACAAAGTAAGATTTTACTAAGATGTAGTTGTTTGATTAATATTTTTTTTATTTTCAAATCTACTCTTTCTTGAGAGCTTTAAATTTCAAATTCCTATGGATTTCATTGTCAAGAGCATTACCTTGTTCGATCTTTGACTCTGTACCATGTCTACTTTATATGCAACATCCTGATTTCTTGCTTTTTGGTGTCTATGATCTCCAAAAACTCAAAGATGGGTAGAATCAGAAACGCCAGAGGAAGAAGTTTAAGGTGATGCAATGGTCTTTTGCTTACGGAGACAGGAGATTGGGAAATGCATGGAAAGGTGAAAGCGTCAGAAGAAATGGGAAAATGGTAATTGTTTGTATTCGCCTATTCGGCGTAGAATTTGTTGGTTTTCAAACATGGCCAGCGTTGGTAGGAAAAAGTATGGTGAGGATGTTCCTTCTGCTTGGATGTTAGAACAGGCGCATTCTCTCTAGTGTGGGCTGCACCGTTCATCATGTGGCCCACCTTTTGACGGTTGGATGGGAGATTCCAGAAATTCCGCCGTGATTGCATGAGATCCAACTTAAAAGGAGGATTATGGCCATAAATTTAGGGGTGCTCATGGGCCAGGCCAACCTGAGCCCAACACAGGCCCAGGTGGCGTTATCGTACGTAGGGTGAACCTTTTTCATTAATACATCACAAAGCTCTCACATCCTTTCAAGACAGCTCTTTACAGAGTGAACCTATTTACTCTTCACCATTTGGAGAAAGTTGGATGTTAAAGATGATAGAAAATGATAAACTACAAGGAGATCCTTGTTGAAGCAGTCGCATGGACTAACACAAATGATTCTCATTCGAATCTGATACAACAGAGTTTCTAATAATTGCTTTGCCTAGCAAGGGACTTAGTCAGTCCACCACCTTAATGGGGACCTTTGATATTTTTTTTAATCATTTGCATGGGAAAATGACATTGATCTTAGGGGTCCTTTTATTTTTCCCTCTTAATTAAATCTGTAGATGGTGCACATGTGCTACACTTATGCATGGACTCATTTGTTTGTGCTCATTTATGTGAATAATGTCTAAATGAGGTGTGAAAATTGTATATAAATGGAGTCATTCTAAGTAAATTATTTACACACTTGAAGAGGTGGAAAATGGTTGCATACGTAAATGAGGAAAAGG
Source organism: Camphora micrantha (assembly GCA_003546025.1). NCBI lineage: Eukaryota > Viridiplantae > Streptophyta > Magnoliopsida > Laurales > Lauraceae > Camphora > Camphora micrantha. The sequence continues at coordinate 57,037,070 of QPKB01000001.1, forward strand.
TGCTAGTGCAATTGCAATAGGGAATCCACCCTGTACGGGTTATATGATTAGATCCCTTAAACCATATTTTTTTTCCCTTCACTTTTGTAAATGAGTGCAATCAAAAGCATGCCCCATCTTGGAACCTGTCATTTGGGTGGGCCCCTTGTGAATTCCTATTATTTGATTGAGCAATTGTTCAACCGCCAACATGAATTCCATGATTTATGTGAGTGTTACTGCAATTTACGTCATTAGTTCCATATAGTCTCCATCATTTGATGGGGATTATTGTGATTGTGACAACTAAGAGGTTTGTCATTTTGGCGTTAAATGGCTCAAATTAAAATAGCATGTTATGGTAAGGGTGCAACATGATGGAGAATAATAAGATGAAATATGTTTTAAATTATAAATCAGCTAGTGATAAGAGTAAGATTTTTTTTTTTTTTTTTTTAGTATATCTCAAATAAAATGTAGACAGCAACCATCTTTTTAGTGATGTCTATTGACTGAATTACTCGTCTGCAGGAGGGGTATATTGCAAATGCATGATGATTGCTAGTGCAATTAGCGATGCTAAAATGGGTCTTTAATATAGAATCCTTGACTATTTTCCCTTATTTTAGTCAGGGCCTATGTTAAGCAAAGTAATTAAACTTGAGATCATAGTGGTTTACTGTCAGACAATATTTATCTAAGAAACACAACCCACATCATAACATATCCACCTTAAACTAATTGTAGTAGAAGAGCAGTTTATTCAAGAATCCCAGGTAGCCTATTACACACTAATACATTAAAGGAGCTCAAATGCCCACCATCATCTTCATCGCTATTCCGTAAAAAACAACCAGCCCCACATGACCGCTACACCATCCTTTTATTGCATTTCAACTTCACCTCCAGCAGGTTGCGGATGAACACCAATTGGTTGAAAGCCAAAACGCTTGACAATAGTGTAAGAAAAATATAGTAAAACCACAAAAAAAAAAAGACTTATAATCACCCATATAGTGAAGCTCTGGTTACTTGATAGGTTTCCTAGGTTAAATCCACATCCCTTCTTGGCAGTAGGAGAGTCCATTGAGTAAGTATGGTTGCAAGAAAAATGAAAACCAAAAGATAGAAGAAAGGGAGTACAGAACTTAACAACACATCTAGCATAGATGTGGGCAATACACAAGCTGGGTGGGGTGGGTGACCTTCAGTGTGTCACGACCCGGGCCCGAGATCCAGTAACCCCGAGTCGTGAACCCATACTTATTTCCGTAAACTCCAAATTAACCAAAGTTAAAACAGAATTTAGAAGGGATAACATTCTCAATACACCTGTCAAAAACACAATTTTTGCGGAAACAATTATATTTAACAATATTAATTTACGATTTACATGTATACAAAATAAAGTCCTTATATATGTATCATTTCCAACGTTTGCTTGTCAAACACTGCATTTACAAAACACAATGCAGATGGTAATTATTTACATTTCAAAATGAATATATAGACTAGTTTCTCAAAACATTTCTCAAAATGTTCCAATTCCTTATCGCACTCGGATATCCTTTTCAATTGGTATCCCGACCATTCCATTCGTTTAATCCTCGTAGAGGAACCGGAGCGGTCTCGTCCACTGCCGCCAAGGGCGCTGCTGGACAAGCAAGGGCAATCGGGCCTATAATGCCATCAATAATACTAGTGAACACGACGGTTCAACAATGCATAAACAAATCTTGTAATAGCACATGTTAATACATATATAGAACTCATTCAATTTATTTAATAACAATTCCAATTCTAGATAATTCACGTAATGACAATAAGTGAATAAAGTCAATTAATAGACATGTATAAGATGGCCACTACCATAGCATTTATTTCTTTTCTTTTCTTTTCATTTACCATCTTCCCTCAAAGGAATGATTCATTTCATTTACCATCTTTCCTCAAAGGAAGGATTCATCTCCCAATTGAAATGCATCAATCAATACTCATAGATATGATTGGAATTGTGGGACTTACTAGTGTCCGGGCCAGGGACAACTAGCATCACGAAGCTCCGGAACGCCCCAAATTCATTTACTGTAGTAGGAATAGTCATTTGTTTCATCCATTAATTCATTGAACTCATTTAGAGTTCTAATACAATAGTTAGGTAGTGCCAGACTCAAGAGTCAATACTTTTTAACAAGCAATCCATTTCTGGATTCAATTCAATTCAATAATTTCCTTCATAACAAAGGAAAGGAATAACAGTAATACCAATCTCATTAGATTGGAACACAACGATGCGGAATACGATGCAATGAGGGAATTACTAATCATTTATGATTATACTCAATTCTATCTCAAATCTAAACAACCATTTGGGTGTAACCATTGGTTTCCAAACGTACGTGTTATTCTCGATGGATATCACATTTATATTTAATATGTGCATTATAATAGTCCCCATAATTATCACCCATGGATGCTTAGACCAATATCAATCAATTATGGTTCAACTATGGAATTCTTCCTCTATTGTCCTTAATTCTTAACAATCTCAATTTAACCCATGATTAGTCTTGAAACTAATTTAGGGAGTATTCATACTCACAAGAAGTACTCCAAATCCATGTAAAAATCCAAAATCCAAAAATCCATCAGTATCAGGTTTGCTTGAGCGGAATTATTGTTCGCTCGAGCGGACCAAACAGAACGATATTTGCTCGAGCGGAATCACTGTTCGCTCGAGCAGACCAAAACAGAAAGTTGTTCGCTCGAGCGGAATAACTGTTTACTCGAGCGGACCAAAACAGAACGTTGTTCGCTCGAATGGACATACTGTTCGCTCGAGCGAACCCTTCAAAATTTCATTCCGAAAATCTGATACTCTCTCTCTTCTTCTACTCTCCTTTCTCCATTCCACTTTCACAACCTACATAAGAGATATGGAACCTCCTATTCCCTCCTCACACATCATGCATTCACAAATAACACTTCTAATCATCCATTAACCATCTCATTAAATCCATAAATCATTCCACAATTCAATGGAAAATGCACAAAACCCATGGAAATGCTATGAACTTTTACAATGATTAACATTAATCACAAGTACATGTTTATACTTGCCTCTCTTGAAGCTTAGTGGCAAAAGCCTCCTTTTCCTTAGCTTGCTTTTGAGATGAAAATCCCCAATCTCAAACCCTAATCCATAAAACATGCAAATGAACTCCTATGAGCCATTTGTGCTAGAAATCACTACAAAACAACCAATAAAACTTGGAAATCCTAAGAGAAGACCTACTACTTACTTGTAGTTCCTAGCAAAAAGGTCTTAAGTTCTCTTTCAAGCTTCAACACTTCAAAAATGGAGGAATGGCTTGAGGAAGAAGATGAAGATAAAGTCACACTCCTCAAAAACTACTTGGATCACTCCTAGCCTCTCACTTGATGAAGAAAAATGGAAGAGAAAGAACAAGATGGAGATGAGTCTAGGGTTTTTTGAGGTGGAAATGAATGAATGATTCATTTCATTCTAATATAAGGCCCGCTTACACAAGAACCCCTTCTTAATAAATCAAATTATATTTTGAGTCAAATGAAGCTTCACTTGGTCCATTTGAGGTCAAATGGTATCGCGTCTATTATGAAAGTTAACGTATTTGACGAAATATGTGAAAATTCGTATCTACGAAAAAGTCCTTAGCCTACCTTGTTTGAGTCTAAACTCATTTTAAACCAACTCAATTTCATTCAATTCCATTCCATCTTCGGTAATTATGTGACCCAGAAATGTCACCTGCTGCAGCCAGAAATCACATTTCTCTAAATTTGCATACGACTGATTATCCCTGGGTATCTGCAAAGCTATTCGTAGATGATGTGAATGCTCTCGCTCTGACTTTGAATATACCTGAATGTCGTCAATGAAGACCACGACAAACTGGTCCAGATACGAAGCAAAAACTCTGTTCATTAAGGCCATAAAAACTTTGTATTCATTTGATTTGATGTGGACTTGAAACTATAATGATCATTATAGTTTCAAGTCACAAATTTTACTTGAATAGTCTTTGAAGAAATAGATTATTTGGAATACTTCCTTTAACCCCATATTGCTCCCACTTAATTAGCAATTTTAGATTTAGTGGGCCTGAACTATCCTAAAATAAATAGAAAATATATCTTCTTATATAAATTTTATCATATAAGACAGTATAGACAGTTTCCGAGAATTTGTTCCGACCCTTCACATTTTTTTTCATTCGTTATTTTACCTAATGTCATTCTATTATTTCTTCCTGAAATCCCTCCCATAATAATCATGTAATTTCTATCTATGCAACCTCTACTATATTCATGCGGAGCAAACCACTTGGTATCTTTTAAAAATACACCTCTAGAAATCAAAAACCCCTGAATCAACTGATGGTGAACCACGTACAATTTTCTTTGCAATAAATTTAGTTACATTTAAAATGGTACACATAACTCATAAGATAAGACAATTTGAGATCTTGACACTCAAAAGATTACGTCACCAACATAATGCCTAGCCCGCAAGCTATAATTTCTTTGGATTTTATGTTGCATTCATATACATTTCAATTGATATGATCATGCTTTTAGATGGGAAGAATTTCTTCCATGTTATCAAAGCACCAATCTTGAATTCTCGACTGTTATTTCTAGAAGCCGCTGAAGCCAGAACCATATCACCAAATTGGCTTGGAATTGGCATGTCCATTTTGATTTGAAAGAGTAGCACACTCCATCTTCCAATATTTCATTGAAAAGGCGTCACTCAAAAAATTTGTGTGTAAATTGTGAAGTCCACACACTCATCAAAAACATTGGGAGAGCTAAATTACTGTCATTAATTAATTTCTATTTTAAGAATCTATGAATTTTACAAATAACATAATAATTTATATATCGGTAATATTCAGGTTCTCACATATTATATGAGAACTTTTTTGTAAGGCCCAATTGTGGGCTCTCTTGGGGGATGGGACCAGGGGGATGGAAAGATCTATGTGAGACTATCCCAAGTATCAAGTTTGACCCCAAACCCATGCCCCTAACCCCTTCATCCGTGGCCCACAAGTTTAATTGCTTCATATTTAAAAACATATTCAACCATCGATCCAACGGTTCAGTCCATTCGGATGTGTGTCAATCCTTGTGATTAGTGACTATCAGGGGGTTCCTATTGGTTGCTAGGTTTGGACAGGTTGCTAGTTGGGCCCTGCAAATAGGTGAGAACTAGTTCTCACTTGAATATTTCTTATCCCATATAACGGTCATATTCAAGTGAGAGCTAGTTCTCACATATTATATGAGAACTTTTTTGTAAGGCCCAATTGTGGACCGCATTTGGGGATGGAAAAAGGGGCATGGAAAGATCTATGTGAAACCACCCCAAGTATCAAGTTTGACCCCAAACCCATGCCCTTAACCCCTTCATCCGTGGCCCACAAGTTTAATGACTTCATTTAAAAATAAATATTCAACCCCCGATCCAACGGTTCAGTCCATTCGGATGTGTGTCAATCATTGGAATTAGTGACTATCAGAGGATTCCCTATTGGTTGCTTAGTTTGGATGGGTTCCTAGTTGGGCCCGCAAAAAGATTCTAACATAATAGGTGAGAACTAGTTCTCACTTGAATATTTCCCATTCCATATAACGGTAATATTCAGGTGAGAACTAGTTCTCACATATTATATGAGAACATTTTTGTGGGGCCTAATTGTGGGCCCCTTTTGGGGATGCGACAAGAGGGATGGAAAGATCTATGTGAGATCACCCTAAGTATCAAGTTTGACCCCAACCCCATGCCCCTAACCCCTTCATCCGTGGCCTACAAGTTTAATAGCTTTATTTTCTAAAGTATATTTAACCCTCGATCCAACGGTTTAATCCATTCGAATGTGTGCCAATCCTTGGGATTAATGACTATTAGAGAGTTCTCTATTGGTTACTAAGTTTGGATGGGTTGCTAGTTGGGCTCTGTAAAAAAGTTCTCATATAAAATGTGAGAATTTGTTCTCACTTTAATATTTTCCAATATACGGTAATATTCAGGTAGGAACTAGTTCTCACATATTATATGAGAACTTTTTTGTGGGGCCCAATTGTGCGCCTCATTTGGGGATGGGTACAGGGAGATAGAAAGATCAATGTGAGACCACCCTAAATATCAAGGTTGACTCCAAATCCATGCTCCTGACCCCTTCATCCGTGGCCCACAAGTTTAATGGCTTCATTTTAAACAATGCTCAGGTACTTACAGCCCAAAAAGCATACGAACGTGTTTTATTGTCTCCCAATAGGCTACTAGAGACCTTAGAATTCCAAGTCATATGAGACAAGTTATATATATATATATATATATATAACAACAAAATTTCAAAAGCACCTTAAGATGTATATGTTATAACAATAATTGTAGGGAAATATTCATTGTATGGTCTCTAAAATGAAGTTAGAATTGTATACAACATTCTAATCTATCTAAGTGCATATTGTCAATTATCTTAGTCATGTATCTCAACTTTCAATGAGTTTGATCATAAGTTCCAAATCTTCTTATTATTAATCCCTTTGTTTTTGGTGTTTATGTATGTCTTCCTTCACCCAAGTTGAGGCTAATAGCACACTGGTTGGGTCTGTTGGGAGCAGTGGTAGAGTGATAGCCGACCAAAAGGAGTTAGTCCCACCATACAATCAAGCAAAAATTATCTGTAATCACATGCTCAATTTTATGTTCGGACTAACTTCTATCGAACCAAAATTTGGAGAGAGCTCACTAATGGAGAGGGCCTTCATTTTTAATGGTTTGGACTTCAACATGTAGGCCCCACTGTAGAGTCCTACTCCTCTCATTATCCACCCCCGGTTGGGAGTACTCCTATCTCGCCCAACTAAATGCCCAATGTTTGATTCTTGAGTCCTCGCTCATGTGTGTGCAGTTAGTCCTCTTTCCAACACGTGAAGGTTAGATTCTCTCTATCTTGTTTGTGATAAGGTTCACTCCTTTGTCAGTCGAGTCTCTAAAAAATGTTGAGACAAAATTAGGTGGACTATCTCCTATCTCTGATTCAACGATTAGATATTGAGAGAGAGAGAGAGATATTACTATACATCCTGTATTCATCAAATCTGGCTTGTCCTTTACACCAACAAATATAGAAGAAGTGCTTGATTCTCCATCCTCCACATGTATGTTCCATACAGTGATGTATGCTTGGCCTCCATAATTTTCAGCTTCCACGTAAAGTTTGGCATTCTAGTAAACATCAAACAAAATTATCAAACAATGACTATTGTTCGTAGGTAGGAGTTATGGGCTCTTCGAAATTATAAATTATATGTGTTGCTTCTCTTCAGTTCATTTCTAACTTTTTCAGAGTTAAAGACAGAACTCCAATACTTCAACCAAAAAGCATCATCACTTCAAAAGAATAAATTGTTCAAAACTGCTTGTGCTGTATTTACAACTTATGCTTTAAAACAAAACTTAATTCTGAACCAACAAGCTCTAATTGAACAAATCATGATAGCTTATTATGATATTCATGCCCACTTGACTCGACCCATTCCTAATGCCTTGTAATGAATTTTTGTGGCATAAGTCCACAGTCCACAGGCCATTGACGTGAGTCTTTAATATTTTGATACGAATCTGATATTTAAGAACCAAAGTCAGCTTATGACCCATTAATCACTGAATTTAAGCTCCCGACCAAGAAACAGGGATAAGTGCCTTAATTTGGAGTGGGCAACACAAGGTTATTATGAATCTCAGTCTTCTGGCTTGTCAAATATTTGACAGTCCATCAATGGCCCAACACAAGGTTATACTTCCATTATATTTAAAATAGTGTTACACCCCATCCCGAGTTAATCAAGATTAACTCTAATTAATCGAGATTAAAGTGAATTAAGTATGATTAATCAACTTATTGGTGATAAACAACTAATATGGATCAAATTAGTCTTAAATAGATGAATTAAGCATCATGGAATGAATTTGGAAGAGATTGACTTAATTGAGATGATTTTGGACTGAAATTAGAGGAATTGAGGACTTTTTCAGAAATACGGGTTTTAATGTATTTCGTCGGATACGGTGAAACTTGATACCAACATGTGTATGTTGATGAGTACAACAGTTTTCATAATATACTTGTATGCATTTGACTTGAAATGAGTCAAATAGGTCTTAATTTGACTCAAAGTAGAATTAAACATAGAAAGAGGGGTTAAGTTGCAAAATTCTACTTATAAGGTTCAAAAGAACCCAAAGTTCAGTCACTTGATAGTTCCAGACTGTTCGTATGACTGAGTTCAGTTTTTTCTTCTCTCTTCATTTCTTCTTCCATTTTCTTCTTGTCAAGTGGTTGGGAAGTGAAGTTTACAAGTGATTCGAGAGAGGGAATTCGTGTTCTTCATCTTCTCCATCATTTTCTTCAAGTTTCTTTGGAGATAGAGTAAAGGACTGTTGTGATTCCTCTTTGTTAAGCTACAAGTAAGTACTTGTAGTGATTTCAGGCTAATAAGGTTGTTTAGATCCTTTCTATTATGTATAGTTTATCAAGATTCGTTTTGGAATTGTTTACGGTGTTAGGGTTTCAATTGGGTGGTTTTCTACCAAATCAAGCTTAAGGAAAAGGGGTTTTTGTGTTAAACTTGAATTAAAGCAAGTATAATCAGTTTAATAATGAACGAGTGCTAATTGATGTAGTTTCCATTTAATTTGGTGAGAGTTAGATTCTTGAACCCATGTTGTTTATAGATATGGAGTTATCTAAATAAATGAATTGATTATATGGTGTTTAAATGAATTAGAAGTGTTCTTAATTTTGTATGGAATGATGTTTTAGAAGGGAATAGGAGGTTCCAATGTTTATTTGCAAGTTGTGAAGGATTTGAAGTGAAAAGGAGAATGGTTCAGAATTTCGGATTGAAATTATGAAGCATTCGCTCGAATGAACAGGAGTCCGCTCGAACGAACCACATTTTGTATAGCATCCGCTCGAGCTAATGGATATTCGCTCGAGCAAACCGGGTACTGTCTGTCAACGCTTGAGTAAGCAAGAGAGATCGCTCGTACGACCCACTCTCTGTATGGCATCTGCTCGAGCGAACCTAGATTCGCTCGAGCGAACCTGAAGCAAAGGTTCAAGTCTTTTTATTCAAATATAATGTGTTTTTCTTAGTTTCGTAGTATACTTGGAGCTTCCATAAGTTGGTATCCATGGATATGGAACTAAGATGAAATAAGTGTTAACTGAATGGTTAATAATGTTGTCTTCTAGAACTAACCAATAGATCATTGATTAGTTAACTAAAACTAAAAAAATTTCAGAATTAATTTCTGAGTTTTAAGGAAAAGAGCCTATTGATTATATCAAGATTGTTAACACTGTTTTACCTCCATGGGTGTTAATTAAAGAGGCTTTAATGTACAAAATTCACATAAATTGTGATGTCCATCGAGAATAACACGTACATGAAATAACTGAAGACTACACCTTAATGGTTGGTATTACATAATTGAATTTGTATACTGAATTATATCCGAAATATATTATAACTTGAATTGAATTCTAAAAGACTTCTTATTGAATTGAATCCGTTAAATTGTAATTGAACGGAATTAAATGTTAAACTGAATTGTTCTTAGAGTCTGGCACTACATAGTGATTTCTATAAGCTCATTAGAGCTATTTTTACTACAGCAGATTATTGGGAGTGTTCCAGAGCTCCATGGTGATGTCAGTTGTCTCTGGCCCGGGCAGTGATAAATTCCACAATAAATGAATCCTTCCGTATGGAAGACAGAAATCCTTCCTTTTTAGGAAGATGTGATTAAATTGGAAATGCTAATGTAGTTTGACAAATCTGGAAAAGACTCTCATTGATTCTGACTTAAATTATATTGGTATTGGTCTAACATTGAATTAGATAGATTGAATATGTAGTTAGCATATGTAATCATGTATTTTTTTATACATTGCTAAATTGTCAAATTCATAGTGTTATTAATGGCATTACGGGCACAACTGCCCATACCGAACCTGCTCAGGCCTCAGCGCCAGCGGAGGAGACCACTCCGGTTCCTCCAGGAGGACTAGTTGAGTGGAAATGGGGCGATAACATTTGATAAGAATTTTTGGAGAATGGAAATAGTAAATGAAATGAGAACTTTGTAGAATTGTTGAAAACGTTTCACACTTTTCATTCCTTGCATTGTATTTAAATGTGCAAGTGAATGGTTGTTCGTAGTGTAAATGAATTTTGTTTTTATACATGAGCAATGTATATTTGTTTATATTTCGCATAATGTGTAATTGATATCCCTTGTGAATTTTTATGTGATTGAAGTTCACGGGAGTAAGTATGTATCGCGACTCGGGGTTAACTCGGATTAATTATAATCTCCGGCTCGGGTCGTGTCAATAGATAGATAAGATAAGAGCACAACAAATTAATATGGACCTATTTTAATAGCTTTCATCTATTCCCGTATGCATCTAGGATTATATTATATCCAAAAATATCTTAATATATCTTAGCGCTACCATGGCTCAACAAAATAGACATAAGCACTCCTTAAATCTTTGCCCACAAAACTAAACAAGACCAACAGCTAGGTCTAGAGAAGCATTGACATTTCTTCATTTGTTTTTATGGTAGAAAGATAATTTCATTAAAAAAGGGGGAAACAAACAATAGGGCAAACGACAAAAATGCTCTAAGCTACCCCACTGGGGCCATAGGGAATTTACTCGGCTCCCCTTGAGCCCGTAGGGATTACTCTGACCCAAAGGGCTGGGACACCCTCCCTTATAAAAAAAAAAGGCTCTCCTTTCCCATAAGAGCTCTCGGCAAGATCATGAGGAATGTCATTAAGGTTCTGATGGATGTAGGCAAAAGAAACAATATCAAAATCAGTTGACAACTTATAAGCATCCATCAAAATAAGCTGAACAACTGATATTTCTTCGTTGAGACTCTAAATATTTGAACATATTAAAAGACAAAGTGGTTTATGAGCTAGTGAGTGGTCCCACCAGTCATAGCTAATTTGATGATCAAAATAACATAGCTATTTGAATTGAGTATCTCATTCCAACAAATGATGACTTACTTCTAACGCAGGTGCTACTGAATTTTCGTCCAAGGAAATCTTTCTGAGTAAATCCGTTTTTTGAGTCCTCAAAATGGGAATTGTTCCTTCAGGACAACTACCGCTCTTCTGCCACAACTATTTGATTGGCTTTGGAGAAGTCTCTTTTTTACTATCATTGTTGCTTGGTCTCATCTGTGGTACAATTCATGACTTTACAAAACTATTAAACTGATACATACTAAAAATGAAAGATCCTCTACATTTATCCATAATGATCGATGCCCATTAAAATGATGGCTGTGATCTAGCTTATGTATGCTAACCTTGGGACATACAATTTTTGAAAAAAAAATTTACTACTTATATCACCGCCAAGGATTTGCCGGTCCCATATAGGTGTCGGTGCCAAACTCATGGATACTTTGTGCGTTCCAGAGATAGACCTTACGAATTTACAATGAATGCTCTTAGGTTTACCAGATTATCAACTAAGGGCTCGTCTCCTTTATATATAGCATTTCTGATGTGTCACAACCAAAATGGACTCTACCTCTCTTGGAATCTCACATCTCCTCACCAGCATGAGAGTTCTACCAAGCAAGAGTACTATGCTGACCCAAACTTTATTATAAAGAGTCGAATCCCAATTAAGACTCCGTCAAATCAAGACTTATTGGAGTTCATCCACGGCACACCATTGGGCTCTATCTAAAATGGGCCATGTGGCATTTGGGCCGCACAATTTTCCAACAGGATTATCCAAAGCAATAAGACCAAAGAAGAAGAAAATGTAGTCCCCTTCTTTGAGACCCATGTGATGTATGTCCCTAATCAAGGGGATAAAGGATGAGATGGGATAGGCTGGTAAGGAGAACATTGAAATCAGCTCACCATTTGGTTGGAGAATTTAAAATTCTTTAATGCAAAAGTCAGGATGTTGAGTACAAAATAAAGGAAAAAAGTTTGAAGAACTTGGATAGTGTGATTTTTCAATAGCACGTGGTCAAATGCCGGTTGCTTGAAGATATCAACACAGTCAATAGTATCACCATCTTCACTTTGTGATCAAAATCATGAATCTTAATAACATCATTATCTTTAATGTATGCTAAATTGAATCAGTTTCATATTCTTTGTAACCATAGGTCTGTTTGTTTCCATGTGTGGAGGAATAAATTAAGTGAGGTGGGTGTCAAATTATGGAAAAGTTAGGTTAAAGTAAAAATAAAAGTGTGGTAAATTCCTTATTCGAATAACATGAGGTAAAGTATAGGTGGAAAGAGTGTGGATTAAAAAGTACTTTATGCCATAAAGTTTACGACACCACATTTTTTGTGGTAGAGAGAAGGTAAAAAGTACATCATATCACACTCCACCTTTAATACCGGCTGTGTGCTAAACAAACGGGCTAGGTGAATCAGGAAGTTAGCTAGAGGCAAGGCTTCCGAACAAGAGGTGCCACATAGGGATGTAAATGGGTTCCCAATTCAACCCAATAACCATGTTTGGATCCTCATTTAGGTCTCGATAAGTAAACGGGTCCGGGTCTAGATCCTTCTTTTAGACCCGTTGCCTAAACGGGTTCGAGCCCGGATCCAACTTGGTTTTGGCCCGCGGACCTAATACCCAACATATTACCTCAATTTTTGAGAATACCTCATAAAAGTTTTTTTTTTTTTTTTTCCAAATCATTCACAAACCAGACCTGGATCTAAACCCATCCCATATATAGGAACCAGGAAACTGGTTCCGAACCAATTACAATTCCATATCATTAGAGGTTCCGGTTCCGGGTCCACCGTGGATGTGAACCGAAATGGGCCCGTTTACATCCCTACTCATATAGTTTTAAAAAAAAAATACTTTTTATCCAATTTCAACATGGTTTTTTATAGGAAAAATGGCTAAGAGCACCACTAATTTTTGTAAACTTTGAGCCAAAATCTAAGTAGGACCCACTTATCATTTTAGGTGGGAATACATGAGAATGTAATCTGCCCCATGAGTAGATTAAGAGCATGTATTGGATTGCTCTAATCCATTAAGGAGTGAATGAGAAATTGCCTCCTAAAACACCACTACTTGCCCTACACCGAACCGTACCGGGCTTGGGCTTGGACCTCACGCGAGTTGGGCTTGGCTCAGTCCACTACCCATTCACATATGAAAGGATGTGTGTTCATTCACATCTGAAAGGGTGTGTCCAAAGTGATGTGTCCATTCACATATGAAAGGGTGTATCCAAAGTGATGTGTCCATTCACATATGAAAGGGTGTGTCCAACCTCATGAATAGACATGAAGCAGACTATAAATATCATCTTCTCCATGCCTTTTTGCTCATTCCATTTATAGCAACTACATTACATTTGGGTCATCAGTCTGAGTCAAGAGAGAGTTCTACTACACGATTGGTTCGCCTGTCACATAGTTTGTAGTGCTGCTACTGTGTGGATTGATCATTGTATCCTGGGAGACAAACGCTGCTAAAGCTTGTTAGCACCATTGCGGGGGCGAAATTTTTCTTAAGGACATAGTGTTTTAACACTAGCCTTGATCAACGTTCTTCTGCAACTTCCTGAGTTTACTATTTTTCTGCCTTCAAACAGTAAGTGTATTTCAATTTAGTTTTAGAATTCTATTCTATTGTTTTGCTTCACTGTTGTGAAGAACTGTTTCCTAAATTCTTAACTATTACTGTATGTACTCGGATTAACATTAACTACTATTAGATTTATACTTATATAGGAGAATATATTTAAAGGACCACATTCAGAATATATTAATGATAAAAAGAAATCTATTGACATAATTATCTTGAAATAAACTTTGACATAGTTTCGTAGAAAAAACTTAGAATATATTAATGATAAAAGAAATAATCAATTTCTTAATTAACCTCAGGATTTATTTAAATCTTGGACGACAAGGATTTCTCGTCATATATGACCGGACAGGACTATTCCCCCTAGGTGCTCACACAAAACCCACACACACGAAACATGGGATGGTAACTGTTGCTTGAATAAAAAAACACCAAACTCAACCACCGTAATGCTCTTCACTGCTGGCTTGTTGAGATGTTTGAGTTGTCTTCTCATCTCTAAATCCGTAAAAGCTCATCCTCGTCCTTCAACTCCATCAAAGAGGGCCTAATAAGCGGCTATTAGAATCAATATGATTTTTTCATGGTTTAATCTTGCCATTACCACAGAGTAACTGCACGAACACTAGCCTATAAATTATCATAGGAGAATATGGTCAAAGACATAAAATATCATTTTTTTATCACCCACGGTATCCCTCACAAGCCCAACCTTGGAACTAATTTGGCCTCCGGCCTAGGGGTTACCTGATTCTGGTAAGCTGCACGCACAAGGCTTGAACCACTGCCTTGCAAGCGACATAAAATAGCATAGGCTTCATTTCCAAAAGGGAATGGCCCATGAAATATCAAGAAATTAATGATTCTTGCATCCATTAGAATGTGTAAACTATATGTGCGTATTAGATTTAAGCTTTAGTTGGAAGTTATTTCTATCTCTGCTTAAGCTTAAACTGAGTTTTTTTCTTAATCATTTGTAGAAAAAAATATATAGATGAATGAAAAATGCCAGGATCAATGCAAGTAAAAGAGTTAGAAACAAACCTGAAGAAGCCAAATAAAAAAGATATGAACCAAGTTTCTCCAGACATGTAATTGGTTACAATCCCATATGTATATAGCACAGAAGTACCACCAATCCACTTTCATTGCTGTGGGCCCATAATTGGTTTCTTTACACGTGTTAACTCTATTTAAATTTGGATCTAATGGCAAGTGCTTTGTATCAATTTATTTCAACCTTATCTTTCTATTCAAAAACAGGCCAATTGTCGGGCTTTATGTATCTAAAATTGTAGCCTGCCTAAAGAGATAAGATTTTGCTCAAATGCATTTAACAATGACCTACAACAAATGGTTCGAAACTTATGCCATCCTTATCTCTCTATTCAAAAACATTGACATGCATGGCCTAAATGGTTTTACACTTGATAGGTGAAAATTCAACGCGTGTGGATATATGAAAATTCAATGGGTCTAGTGTACTTAAGGGGGTTCCATATATGTGTGGGTGGTTTGGATGTGTTATAAAGTCAACTCTATTATGTTGTCCCTCACCATAACATAGTAAGGGATGGATGCACATGAATATTTTCCATATATATATATATATATATATGGGAGATGCTCATATGAGAGATATCTCTCACCTTATATGAATTTATCTTGATTTTAGAGATGATGATTTGAGACAATTTACGATGGAGATAATTTTGCTAACGATTTCATCTTTGGATAACATAAATTGCAGCTTAGGAGAACTCCGCTCATATATATATTTATATATATATATATATATATATAAATGCTCCTATGAGAGCATCTCTTACCTTACTATGAGAGATGAGGTGAGGGTCCTCACATCCATATCCAATGCCAACAACTTAAATATGAGGGCCCCCACCTCATCTCTCATAGTAAGGTGAGAGATGCTCTCATATATATATATATATATGGAAATGCACAAGAATAACTCTAACACTATTATGAGAATTCGGCCGGAGGGACCCATTGGATTCATATTCAGTGCCAACATCCTAAATATGGGGATATTCATGCGCATCAATTTCTCACCATATTATGGCGAGGGACAATATAGTAGGGCCGACTTTATGATACATCCAAACCATCTACATACATGGGACCTCCTTTAGTACACTAGATTTATCAACCAAACCGGTTGGGCCATTGGATCGAAGGTCAAAAATTCTTCTTTAATATAAAGTTGTTAAATTTGTGGGCTATGGATGTAGGGTTTAAAGGCATGGGTAGGGGTGTAACGGTTCGGTTAACTGTTTGTTTTGGGAAAATCGTAAATCAAACTGTACTTACGACTGTCAGTTTTTAAAAACCATCACCGTAGCTGTACCCTAAAAAATCATTAAAAACCGAACCGCAGTTAGCCGTATAAAACGATTCGGTTACGGTTAATTGTCACATAAAAAATTCTATTACAGAACAGCACTATCATTTTTCACATACCAAACAAAACAAAACTATCATTTTTCATGAAAATAAATACAACTAAATGTCTAAAATGATACCACAAAACATCTAGGCCCTTTAGTTTTTTTATTAGTGTAACAGTTCGGTTAACCATGTGTTTTGGGAAAAAGTTTAACCGAACTTTATTTTATGGTTCAGTTCAGTTAATAACCATGAGTCGAGATTGAAAACAGTAATCGAACCGTGAAGCACTGTTTCCCGATTTTAATGACAGTAATCATAACCGAACCGTGAAACACGGTTATTAACCGGTCACTTAGATGGTTTTTCGGTTTTTTGGTCACCCTAGGCATGGGATTGACCACAAACTTGATATATAGGCCCATACAAGATGTCATTTTCCTTCCCCCCACAAGTCCCATTATCAATGGGGCCCTACGTGGGCCTCATTAAGTTTGTTCCTAACCATATGGTAAGGGAGGGATGCACATAAATATTCCTGATATATATATTATTAAAAAAAAAAGCTTTTCATTGACCCATTTCTATGAATATGTTTTTTGTAGAATGAGGTTTCATCACCAATCTCCATTAATAGAAATCGAACCCAATGAATTGTCGAGAACGAGGGATTGTCCAGTTGGTTGGTAGCCTCGCCTATCACCTGGATGACCAAGAGATCGATCCTAGTCTCCCCCCGCTCCTTGCATGTGAAAATTCTCACTTCCCGTGTATGTGGGTTTCTCTGTCCTCGCATGGACGAGTTCTCACTCCTGGCGTTTCGGGTATTATCATGTGTCATAGCCCCCTTAGCTAGACTACCAAAAATAAAAAATAAAAAAACCCATGAATTTTCAATAGACACCATGTAACTCCCCAGTGGTTTTTGAGCCTTTGTAATTATTCTTTTCTTTTCTATACAAATTACCTTTGAGGCAACAATTTGGTCCCCTAAATTAACAATTGAATTTAGATGTTTTTTCAAAATAATTATGCCTAAACTCTGATTCAATATTTTCATGAAGAAAAATAATGAAACTATAGATCAGTGGTTCGTGCAATTCTTATGATGAAATGTTACACCCCAACCCGAGTTAATCAAGATTAACTCTAATTAATAGAGATTAATGTGAATTAAGCATGATTAATCAACTTAATGGTGATAAATGATGAAGATGGGTCAAATTAGTCTCAAACAAATGAATTAAGTATAATGGAATGAGTTTGAAAGAGATTGACTTAATTGAGTTGAATTTAGACTCAATTTATGGAACTTAAGGATTTTTTCGTAAATACGGATTTTAGTGTATTTAGTCGAATGTGATGAAAATTGATACCGACATGTGTATCTTGATGAGTACAATAATTTTCATAATACACACATTTCCACTTGACTTGAAATGAGCCAAGTAGGCTTTGAATTGACTCAAACTGGAAATATACTTGAAAAATGGGTTTAAATGTAAAACAGCTTTTATTTATATGCTGAAGAAGAAACCAGAACCCATTTTCATTCAGTGGTTCATCCTAAGGAGAAAGAGCTACTTTTCTTCTTCTTCATTTCTTCTTTGTATGATCAAGCTTGAAGTTTTACAAGTGATTTTCGAAGGAAAGGATTGTGTATATCATCTTCTTCTTCAAGTTGGTTGATTTTATAGAGGTAGAGTTTGGATTGAAGAAGTTTTGATCTCAAACTTCAAGCTATCAAAGGGGTTTTTGCATTTGATCGTAGCTAAAGGCAAGTATAACAATTCTTTGTCATTGTAATGCTAATTCATATAGGTTTCATTAGTTGTTTGAGGTTGTAAGCTCAAATATGTTATGTAGAATTTGGAATTGATTTGTTTTGGATTATGAAATGATTATATGATGTTTAAATGATGAAATAAAAATGTTTTGTGGTTTATAGATGATGATTAAAGGAGGGAACAAGAGGTTCCATGTGTATTTGCAGATGGTGAGATGATTTGAATGAAGAGAACGAACTGTTCAGAATTTCGGTTTGGAATTCTGAAGAGTTCGCTCGAGCGAACAGGGAGTCCGCTCGAGTGAACTGTCTTCTATGAGTGTGCGCTCGAGCGAACAGGGATATCGCTTGAACGAACAAGGTTCTTTTGGACTGACAGAAATTCTATAAAGGTCTCTCGAGCGAACATTAAGTGCGCTCGAGCGAATATAGTTCTGTATTGATCCGCTCGAGCGAATAGTAATTCGCTCGAGCGACCCTGATACTGTTAGGGTATTAACTGTACGTGAAATTTGGGCCAATCAATCGGACCCAACGGTCAATGGATTTTGGATTTTGGGCTTTTACGTGAATTGGGGGCACTTCTTGTGAGTATAAATGCTTCCCCAATTAGTTTTACGACTAATCATGGTTAAATTGAGTTTGTTGAGAATTAGTGATGTTGTAAGAAGGGTTCCATGAATGAACCATAATTGATCGATAATGGCCTAAACTCCATGGGTGATAATTACGGGGACTAATAATGCACATATTGACTATATAATGTAATATCCATCGAGAATAATACGTGCATTAGGAAACCAATGGTTACACTCGAATTGTTGTTTAGAATTGAGATAAGATTGAGTGAAACCATAGATGGTTAATAATTCTCTCATTATATTATTGTTATTTCCTTCTTTTTTCATGAAGGGAATCATTGAATTGAATTGTATCCTTTAAATGTAATTAAATGAAAATTAATGTGTTAATTGAATTATTCATTGAGTCTGGCACTACATAGTGATTTCTCTAAGCTCTTTGGAGCTGTTACTGCTGCAGCAGATTATTTGGGAGTGTTCCGGAACTCCGTGGTAATATCAGTTGTCCCTGGCCCGAGCACTGATAAATCCTACATTATATGAATCCTTCCGTATGGAAGATGGTAATCCTTCCTTTTTAGGAAGATGGAAATTGAATTGAAATGAAATGCTATTGTAGATTTGCCAATTATGAAAGACTCATATTGATTTAAATTAAATGATAATTGTATTGGTCTAACTTTGGATTAGACAAATGAAATTATGTATTAGCATGTTAAATCATGTAATTGTTTATACATTGTTGAATTGTCGAATTCATAGTGTTATTGATGGCATTACAGGCACAGTTGCACATGCCGGTCCTTGTAAGACCAAAGCACCAGCGGAGACGACCGATCAGGTTCCTCCAGGAGGGCTATTAGAATGGAAGTAAAGCAATATCATATGAGTATGATATTGAAACGAAAACGTGAGAGGAAACTTTGAGTTGAACGAAATTAGAAGTGGTTTTGAAACGTTTCATACTTTTTATCCTTGCATTGTATTAAATATGCAAGTGATTAATGTTGTACATGATGTAAACGAAATTTTTGTTTTTGTACATAAGCAATGTATAGTTGTTTATATTCCGCATAATATGTAAATGATATCCTTTGTGAATTTTGATGTGATTGAAGTTCACGGGAGTAAGTATGCGCCACGACTTGAGATTATCTTAGATCTAATCTTAATATTGGGCTCAGGTCGTGACATGAAAATTTCCCAATTGGTGATATCATCCTGGTTGATTGACAACATCTTTAACCTGCAATTCATCTTCTTTGATTCATAATGTTCATTTTCAATCAGCTTATAAATCAATCTCATGTATTAATTTCATCGTCACTCTACGCCTCCCTCTCTTTCTCCTTCTAACCTTTCCTAACCATCCCTCTCTCTTTTCAAGCCACCAATCTTTCCTAACCATCCCTCGTACCTTCATCCACCATACCACATCTCGTCCCTCTCCAATACCAATTAAGCAATCCATCATCTCTTCCATCCCATAGAACTCGTTTCACACAAACTAAAACCTCCATCATGGTTCCAAATCCTAACCCCCTTCAAAGCCATCCACACAACAAACAAAGCTTCATCCTACCATAATACCCTTCTATGTTATCTCTTTTTCTTTTTTCATTTTCTCTCTTTCTCCATTCTCATCACAACAACCTATTGCTACCATACAATCCTCCCAAATAAGTACACCCTAAAAATCCCATAAGAATCCCTTGAATTTAATTTAATATGAACCAATATAAGCACATAGAAATAAATATGGTTACCATTTTATAAATAAGGGCTGGAGTCTCCTTATGTGCCCTCTATCTACAAGAAAATGTTCTATGAGCAACTGCGAATCCAGTCCAACACTGTGAGAGCCACTTGTGTCAACCTGTCATCATGGTAGGCATTTTATTGTCTTTTCATTACATGACATGGTATCAAGCCCCATTTTACACTCTTTGAACCTTCACTCGTCACTGGATTAAATCTTAAAAAAATCTATAGTTAACTTTGAAGTCATTAAATCAAGAGCTAATCTATCGAGTCCCTTATGTGATGAATGCATAAGTAACAATATCATTTATTTTCTCTAGAGCGTTTTTGTTACCATCTCATAAATAGAGGCTGAACTCCCTTATGTGACCTTCATTTGCAATACGTCTCCTATACCTAGCTGGGATCAAGGACCCACTCCCTGTTACACCCCGACCCGAACTAATCGTAATTAAGGCTAATTAATTGAGACTAATGCTAATTAAGTATGAATAATTGGATTAACCAAGGTTAATGACCAAAGAGAGACAAACTAGTCTCAAATGATGCATTAAGCATAATGGAATGGATTTGAATGAAATTGAATGGATTAAAATGAGTTTAGACTCAAACAAGGTAAGTTAAGGACTTTTTCGTAAATACGGATTTTCACGTATTTCGTCAAATACGGAAATTCTTGATACCAACGTGCGTATATCGGAGAGTACGTCAACTTTCATAATAAACACAATTCCATTAGACCTAAAATGGATCAAGTGATGAGTCATTTGACTCTAAATGTAAATAGAATAAATAAGAGGGGGTTTTGGTGTGAAGAGAGCATATATTAGAATGAAATGGGTTTTCTTTCATTCCACCTTTTGAAGCTCAAGAAGAAACCCTAGGCTCTCCATTCTTCTCTTTCTCTCTTCCATTCTCTTCATCAAGTGTGAGGCTAGGAGGGATTCAAGTGATTTGAGGAGAGCATCTCCATCTTCATCTTCTTCCGCAAGTTGTTTTCCTCCATTATTGAAGTGTGGAGCTTGAGAGAGACCTCAAGAACCTTTCCCCTTTGAGTTACAAGTAAGTAATGGCCTTCCCTTAGGATTTCCAAGTTATTATGAATGGTTAGGCATGATTGCTAGCATAAATAACTTATGGTTGTGTATTTGGGTGTTTTTATGATTGGGGTTGAAATTGGGGGTTTTAATCTCAAGCCAAGCTAAGCAAAAGAGGGCTTTGAGTTCATTAGCTCAAGAGAGGCAAGTATAAGCATCTCTTGTAATTAACGTTAACCATTGTAGTTGTTCATAGTATTTTCATGGATTTTATGAGATTTTCCTTGAGTTTTGGGCTTATTATGAATGCTTAATGAAGTGGTTAAGGAATTATTAGAAGTGTGATTATAAATGAATGTGAATGGATGATGTATGAGGGGGAACAGGAGGTTCCAATTATCCTTGTGCAGGTTATGGAAGTGTAATGGTGATAGAGTAGAAGAAGAGAGAGTGTATCAGAATTTCGGAGTGAAATTCTGAAGAGTTCACTCGAGCGAACAGTAGGTCCGCTAGAGCGAACGAAATTCTGTTTGGACGAAATGAAGTTCTGAAGAGTTTGCTCGAGCGAACATTTAGTACGCTCGAGCGAATATAATTCTATGTGGGTCCGCTCGAGCGAACAGTGGGTCCGCTCGAGCGAACAACGTTCTGTCTTGGTCCGCTCGAGCGAACAGTAATCCGCTCGAGCGAACCTGATACTGGCCCAACGATAATAGTTAGTGAAAATTTGGGCCAATCGATCGGACCTAATGGTCCGACCGATTGAAAGTGGATTTTGGGTTTTGGATTTTTACGAGAATTTAGAGTAAATGCTTCCCCGATTAGTTTTTAAGACTAATCATGAATTAAACTAGATTATTGAGAATTAGTAATATTTAAAAAGGGTTCCTTGAACGAACCATAATCGATATTGGCCTAAGCTCCGTGAGTGATAATTACGGGGATTAGTAATGCACATATTAAATATACAAATGTGATATCCATCGTGAATAACACGTGCATTTGGAAACCAATGGTTACACCCGAATGGTTGATTAAGATTGAGATATGATTGAGTAAAACCATATGTGGTTAATAATACTCATTGTGTCATTGTGATTCAATCTAATGAGATTGATGTGATTGTCATTCATTTCCTTTGTCGTGAAAGGAATTATTGAGTTGAATTGGATCCATAAAAGGATTTCTTACTGAAGGATATTGACCGTGAGTCTGGCACTACCTAGCGATTGTATTAGAACTCTAAATGAGTTCAATGAATAATGAATGACTAATCCTACTGCAGCAGATGGATATTGCGGTATTCCGGAGCTCCGTGGTGATGCTAGTTGTTCCTGGCCCGGACACTAGTAAGTCCCACCAAATTCCGATCGTATCTTCGGGTATTAATTGATGCCTTCCTTTGGAAGATGAATCCTCCCTTTGAAGAGACATGGTAAATGAAAATGAATCCTTCCTTTGAGGGAAGACGGTAATGAAATGAAATGTAATGCAATGAATACTATGGTAGTGGTTATTTCGTACATGTATATTGACTATCATTGTCTCTTGTTGTTATTGTAGAATTGTCTAGATTTCTCTAGCATTGAAACTGTTATTAATGCAATGTGAATGTGTAAATACATTATTGCAAGAATTGTTCATACATTGTTGAACCGTCGTGTTCATTAGTATTATTGATGGCATTACAGGCCCGATTGCCCATGCCGGTATTGCAGCGCCCCCGGCGCCAGCAGAGGAGACCGCTCCGGTTCCTCCAGGAAGATTGATAGAGTGGAACCGGCGGGATACCATTTGAATTCGGTATCCAAGTGCGAATTGGAAATTGAAACATTTTGAGAAATGTTTTTGATAAACTGTCTATAAATTCATTTTGGAATGTAATTAATTGGACATCTGCATAATGTTTTTGAAATGCAGTGTTGATCAATGTATATTGGGAATGATACATGTATAAGGACTGTATTTTGCATACATGTAAATGGTAAGCTGATATTGTCAAATATAATTGTTTCCGCAAAAGTTTTGTATGTGACAGGTATTTTGAGAATGATATCCCTTGTGGATTCCGTTTTAACTTCGGTTAATTCGACGTTTACGGGAGTAAGTATGATGATCACGGCTCGGGTTTGCCGGTTCTCGGGCCCGGGTCATGACACTTCCCTAAATCTATACCTTGAGAACTTTCCTCAAATTCATTGACACCATCCCATATTTCACTCTAATTGTAGCGAGTCCCTAGTTGGTGTTTCCACATGTGACTATCAAGTTTTTGGATGTAGTGACATATGAACTATATGAGTTTGCATATACTAACTAGAAGCCTCATTTGCATTACACTAAAAGCCTCATTTGCATTAACTAAAATTGTAGCTAACCATCTTATCTCTCTACACTAGTGATGAGTTACTAGCATAATAATGGCTAATGATAATGGATGGAAGAAACTTACTTCAAAACTTTTCTCTTAATTCAAATGCTTTGACACAAGTGCCCTGCGTTCAACTAATGGTGCAAAAGTGTGGAAAAGGAAGTTTTTTTTAATTTTTTTTTTATTGTTTTATGACCCCTTTTCTATTGCTCTATCTTTCATAGAGTGAGGACTATATCACCAATCAAGGCCCTTCATAGACACACCTAATGTCATAAATTGTCTATAGACACAATTTGACACCCATCCGCCTTATTCATGATTGAATTTAATTTTGAAAAAAATCTAAATGTGTTACTGTACAAGAATTTTAATAACGGTGTAGTAAGTTCTGTGAAAGGAGGATTCCATCTTGTAGGGAACACCTACCTCCATCTCTACACCTTCTTGAATTGCCAGCAGGTCAAATTTTAACACTTAACTGAATTTTATGGGCATCCAATTGATTGTGCAAAAGTTGACAATAGCTATATTAGCTTTATCCAACAGCAAAGGATTGTACAGTTTTGAATATCTCAAAAGAGCGCCTCTCATTCCCAAGTAGGTTAAAAGAGACGTTTTGAATCCTTAAACATGTCGTTCCCCATGATTAATGCCTCCATGTGGGACCCTGGTCTTTAAGACATTAAAATTTATGGCCTCAAACCAAAGCCAAGGACAACCTAATCAGATTGTCACCATTCTAGTGGGCGGCGGGCCTCAAATGGCCATTACATTATAGAGTTTTTTACAAAAAGGCCCCTGTATTTTCTAACAATTTCAAAGAGGCTCCTGCAGTTTGGACTTCTACTTAAACCTCTCTAATCTGATGATAAAACTAAGAGCCGTTAGTTTTTATAGACCAATGACAAAACTATCCTTCTGGGGAGAGAAACGATTTCTCTCCTATAAGAACTTCCCACTTCACTAGTACAATGAAAATTCAAGCATTCATGCATAATACTACATCCATCCCTGTTTGTTATGAATACCGTTTGATTTGGTGGGGAAAAAAATCCAGGCTCTTGAGATGCATGTGAAACAATAACAAAAGGGTAAAATAGAGGATCGATGAGGGCCATCCATAAGTTTATGAAATTCTAGGTGGCATAATAACTAGCTCCTAGCACTTGGTTGTCTAAATCAATACTTTGACACCAAGTCAAATTAACTTGCTGGCTCTCATTGATAGATCAATTTGGAGAATAAGGAAGACCAAAAAAATTATAAATGCACAGATGTTTAATGTAAACACAACCATTCTCTATTATTTATAATGGATTAAACATTACAGTACTTTGCTTCACGAAGCTTTTATTCTTTTATTAACACGAGCGCTTAAAAACTTCACCTCCGGGGATCGATGAGGGCCATCCATAAGGTTTTCTTCATATAGCAGAGATGAGTATTATGGCATTTCAACTTCACCTCCTGGGAACTGTTCTCTAGCAGGTTGCGGGTGAGCATGGATTGGTTGACTGCAAAAGCGCTTAACAATAGAGTAAGTAAAATGTAGTCAAAAAAAAAAAAAAAGGAAAAAAAAAAGTAAAAAAAGAAAAAAAATAAAAGAAGACATAAAGCCACCCATATAATGAAACTCTGGGTATTTGATAGGTTTCCAATGTTAAAACCATATCCCCTATTGGCAGAGGGAGCGTCCATTGAGTTAGTAATAGGTGAAACAAAAATGATGAGAAAGCAGAGAATAAAAACACAGAAGAAAGAAAGGGCGTAGAGAAATTAAGAAAGCATAGATGTGGGCTTTTATAGGAGCTAAGTGGGGTGGCTGAGGTTGAGAGCCGATTGAAATTTGCTGGGTGGCATAGATTTGCTCACAATGAGTTCATGGGCTCAAACAGATCTCATATTGGACTTTGGATAGTGCAAACACAAGTTTCCACCCTCTTATCATGGTCAAATCCGTGTTGACCATACGACTTTGTACTGACGTCACTTTGCTGACGTCGCTTTTTGCTATTGTGTAGGTCTAGGCTTCTTGCAAACGGTCCAGGTCAAACCAACCCGAACCTAGAGATGACCTGTACTGAGAACTAGATCCTCTTAATCCAAAGAAGGACTTTAGAATTGCACCATAAATACTATATCAAGCCCCAAGAATTTATTACTGAAGAAAAAATCCATCAATCAGTAAATCCGATCTGAAGGTAAACGGATTGGTGATGGATTGAAAATTTTGTAATCTGTTAGCAACGGATCGGTGGCGGATTCCACCCTCAATCCGCGGATTCAATCCGATCCGATCCGTTGACATTAAATATAAATAAAAAAAGATACAAGGGGACTAAATATAAATTAAGATGTATAAATATAAAATAAGAAAAAAAATTATGTGTCTAAATGTAATTTGATATTTTTCTTTTAGATTGAACGGATTAATTTGATCTGATCTGATCCGATTCAGTCCTCCACAGATCGGATCGGATTTTAACAGCCACAGATTAGTGACGGATTCCAAATCCGTCAATCCGTAGGTAACGGATTTGGTGACGGATTTGGCCCAATCCGCACCAATCCGGTGTATTCCCTTAACTGAAGACTCATACTCTCACCTAGTGTAGGGCCAGCTTTACCATGAACGAAGGAAAGCCCTTTCTTTAGGCCCAAAAAATATGGCCCCAAAAATATAAAACATAAGGCCCCATAATAGCAACTAGCATCTTTTTAAATTCCAAAACAACAATAGGCATCCTTTTATTTCTCCCTAAAAATAAGGCCCCATAATAACTTTCTCTTGAGAATATACTATCAAGATCTTCATTTCCTCTTGCCTAACCAATCCTCCAGGTCACCCACCATAGATTTATCTGTCCATTTCTTATCTTGCAGGCTCTTTCTCTCTATATATTTATTTATTTATTTATTTTGCCTCTCTCTGTCCACTTTAAAAAAGTTTGACCAATGCTTGAAGCTTTATCTTTTGAGAGAGTTACGACTTAATTACAAATAGCAAAATATAAGGCCCCATAATAGCCCCTGCAATCTTTTCAAATTCCAAAAAATAATAAATAATAAATAAATAAAAAATTTATTTGTAATTTTGCATCATAAAAAGTGAGAGAAATAGATTATAAATAAAATATTAATAATAACATTAAAAAAAAAAGCCTCTTTTAGGATTTGTGCTTCAGGCCTCAAATTTTCTTAAACTAGCCCTCCCCTAGTGGGCCCTCGAATTTATATTGAAACAACCTTTTCAATCCAGTTTGAATGATAATACTGAGATTTAAATGTTATCAATGACCGATCATCTTATGTTAACATTCATAGACCAGTGCCTTTAACTTCTAAAAATATTGATCGTGAATACTAATTGCATATCCAAATGCAACGTACATACAACCAAAAAATTAATATTAAGAGTTAAAATGAAAAATGATATAGGGTAGGCGAAACACTGATTTTTTTTTTTATTTTTGTATATGAAGAGTTAACTCCTTCCTTCTACAATCACGATCAGACTACTCCCGGCAGTGTATGAAGATCTAGCATTTTCTCCGTAATGTTTTTCTTTGTACCACGCCGTACATCTCATCACCACGAGCACATTAGAAAGGATGATTCTGAAATTTGAATTCGAATGGCACTGATATCACAGAAACAATTTCTTACATTACAATAAGTCAAACTCCCCTCTTGACCGTTGAATTGTCAATCTCTTTCTACAACTTCGTAGATTCGCTTGTAACGAGTCCGTAGGCTTAAATGGACCTCAAATCGGAGTTTGGGTGGTCAAGATATATATTGCGAAAATAAGTTCCAGCTCTCTGATCACAGTCAAATCCATGTTTACAGTACGACTTTGCTGAAGTCAGTCTAATAGCGGCACTTTTTGCTACTATGCGGGCCTGGGCTTCTTGCAAACGGGTCAGGTCAAAGCAACCCGAACCTTTAACATTGTGAAATTGTGAACATCTATAAAAGTCATACTCTCACGTAGTTGGAATTTTAGGTCGTGAACTAAGGACCGAGAAAAAATGGACCGCACGAAACCATGTTGAAAATAGGCCATTTTCATCCAACGATTCACCATTTTTCACAAATATCTCCAAATCTATGATGAATTAAAACCTGAAAATTGAAAAGGGCCCCACAGAAGTTTATTTTTTAGATCAAATGGTCTTGGTTTCTTTTTAGCAATTTTCATAAAATACATAATGAATCAATAACTGAAAATTGACATGGTAACCGTTCTTGGTCTTTTGAAGACATCCAACGGTTCGTATATTCATTTTGAAACCCACAGAATTAAAGGAATTTAAGAAAAAAAAAAAAAAGACCCTACCCAAAATGGTAATGAAACATCGCCTATGATAACTTGTCAAATCGTTTTACACATGTGAGATGTGAAAATTTCGGGCACAAAATCACACATTTTAATACAATTTCCACGCGTCCATTTACACATCACATGCATGATTAGTGCATCCAAAATGCACAATAGATATGCATGAACCCTCATTTACAAGCGTAAATGCTGCAACAAAACAACCCCAGCTCACTAAAATTGAGTTTAATTTACTCTTTATGAAACTGCTGCGATGAAGTTTAGTCACGTTATACTCATTATGAAACTGCTGGGATGAAGTTTAGTCACAATATGAATCAATCATATGCAATCTTGCTGACATGACCCAACTCATGAATTACATGCTCATTTTATAGTAACCAACGGGTAGTTCGGTTGGCTTAGGACTACGGTTTGCACTTGGAGATTGTGGGTTCGAAACTGCACTACCACATTGGGGCCACAGGGAAATTCCCTCATGGGCCCGTAGAAATTATTGTGGCCCAGAGGGCTGGTAACCTGGTTTATAAAAAATAAAATAAAATAAAATAAAGACTCAGTTCGATTTTCAGTAGGTGGGTCCTATATTGGAGATTCCAGTCCTTTTCACTTTCTGTCCGTCCGTACTCTCACCCTCTATCGAACAGCTGTGATCTAAACACCGGATAGGCGATGATGGCGCACTCGATTCTGCAGATAAATGACGCGGACGCTGCTATCCTGCGCATCGTAGCTTGAATTGCACACCCACCAGAAGAGCTTTAAATAAGAGTGAAGAAGGAGCAGTTTCATATCAGAGAAGAGGAAGAGCAGAGATTGCAGAAAAATCTCTCCTGGTCTGAAGATGGTGAATTTTCAGCTGCAGATCACTGGAGAGTTTGAGAATATCACCAGCTTGCAGCCCCAGGGAGGCTGTGATAGTCTTCTTCAAGGCCAGATTCTAATATGATCTTTCCTTTTTGTTTTCTCAATTTGTTTTGAATTCACGAGTTTCTCTTGGAAATCTTTGATGATGAGTTTGATTGAAATCTTGGGTTCTTTTCATTTTGTTTTCAGCTGCAATGTGGAAACTGTCAAGAGGTGACCCAGAAACATACGTATGTTTCTAGCTTTAGGCTTGTTCACCCCCTTCATTTAATGGAATTTAGGGATCTTTGGATTTCTGAATCAACTCAATACAACCCACCTTGAGGATTCTGATATCTAGATAATTTTTTTATCAGCTATTTGTTGCATTTGTGTTAGTATTTCAAAATGCCTAAAAATCCTAAAATAATTTGTTTCAAAAACTCACCATTCAAGCTCAGTTGCTACCAGCCTACTGGGTAAAAATTTAACTATATATGCAGGAGTTTTAAAGGTCATGTGAAATTAAATATTATGTGTACCATGGGAAAGCAAGTGCATATCTTTTGCTGCAAACTTCTATAAGGCTGGTGGAGCCTGAAGACCCAACATTTACAACTTAAAGCACCAAGCAACATCAAATTTCAGTGGACTGTAGTCTGTCCCTCAGTCTAAATATAAGAATCAGCTGTTAGCTACTCAAGATGTATGAAGGGAACCTCAAGGGGTTAGCCGAGTGGTCAGGATCACCATTTCTCCACCTTCCGGAGCTAGAAGTCTTGGTATCGACCCTCGGCTCCCACCTCTTTAGGAACCTAAGGTTGAGTCTACTTATACTACCACCTGAGAGGAAGGGGGAAGGGGGGGGCACACGGGTTTTACCCGGCTTCATTGTGGGCCCGGAGGGATTAGTCCAGCCAAAAGGGATGGAAACCCTCGGTTAGCCCCCCCCCAAAAAAAAAGATGTATGAAGGGTAGAAAAACAGATCTGAATCACGCCCATTCATGAATAGTTCTAGAAAAAAGTTAGAGATATGACTGAATAAACCAAAGCACTAGAAAATATATGGATTTAACAAAAGAGTCATATGTTAAAGCATCTATAATACCAAATTCCACTACTCAGCAACAGTCAAAAGTTCATCAAACCACAAAAATCAGTGACTCGGCCAATTCAACCATCTAAAATATCTTATTGGATACATATAAATCTGAAGATAGAAAAACTCAATAGGAAAAGAGAATAACCAATAGCTATCTGCATCTCCTCACTTCTCAGACGAGTTGGGGCCTCTCTTCTTTCCAAATCCAACAACTGGAGACATAATGAAAGCAGTAATTCAGAGCGTATAACAAAAGAACCAATGATTAATTAATATATATATATATATATATATATGCATAATTTATTTACAATTTATACAAACAGTTATTAGGGCTTACTGTTCTGCCATGTTCCCTGGTATTAGAAGTTTCAGGAAACATATACACTTCTTTTTCAGCATTCTCAATCTCAGGAAATAATCATTTAATTAATTTTAAGCTAGTCAATCCTTGAAACAAGGAAAAGAGTTCTCCAGGTTTTTACCAATGAAGGCCCTCCTACACTGTCCATCAAATATAGCTATGTAATAAAATTCCTAAAAAGATTACACATCCAAAAGCAATAGCAACATTTCAGGGGAAATTCCACTTTGCAGCCGATGTCTCCAGGCATTCAAAACATTGCCTCAATGTCCAGATTGGATCCTAGAATCTTTGTGCAGGTTACTCAGTTTACACATGAATGACAGTTCATGCATTTGATAAAACATAAATAACAGTGGTCTAGTTCTTTGCAACGATCAATTATAGGCAACCAGAGTAATAGGTAAATAGGATTACAGGTAATAAATTCCTAGCAACCGAATAACAAGGTACCAAACTGGGCATTGAAACGTAAATGCCTTGCACTAAGGTTACCCGCACCTGTAATGAACCATAATCAATTACGAAAAAGAACAGAAAGGAGAGGGTGGGAAGAAACTGTGACCTGTGGGCAAATAGGGTTATCCAAACGCATGGACATTTGGTTTACAAGGAGACAAACAGGCCCAGGGTGCACATGGACACTTTGGCAATACATCCATTGTAGGAGAAATGGCTAATATGAGGGTACATCATTAGAGGTCAAATTCTAGTATTTTCTTTTAGATTTTTTTTTTCAAAAGGCCCAAATGAGATAGTGTAACCAACTCTTACGAATTAGCCACCTCTAGGTTTCAAGTGATAGAGGAGCTTATTGTAAAGTGTGCGTTAGAAAACACATGTGGTAGGATTTTAGTATATCCTCAAGGGCACGTTTGGCAACGGTCTTCACAAGGGATTCCTCACCCTTTTCCACGATCGCGTGGATTTTTCATGTTTGGATGGGCGTGGATTTTCAGAGGATGGACTGGGCTTTTCTGCGCTACCGATTATTCTAAGAATCAGATCTTCCCCCTGTTGGACAAGAAGAATCCGTTGAAACAAGGAAAGGCGGAGCTACAGTAACGGGAATAGTAACCGCGACGGTGATGTGGGATTAATAAGTTTTTGCTTTGGGAATGTACCTTTTGGGTCCCATAATCAAGATCCAAACCGTTAGTCACCTTTAACAACTCCAAAACGGCCACCTCACCAAATTTCAACCGTTGATTCCTCTTACATCTCGAGATATGTGCCAAAACGTCTTACCATTTACACTATTCTTGAAAACGGGGAATCAACACAGTCCATGTTTTCCAATATTCCGGTTTATGTGGGATCCACAATCAAGATCGGAATCGTTCAGTAGTTCTAGAAGGTCGAACACGGCAAGGTGACCAAATTTCATCAGTTGATTCCTCTTATATCTCGAGATATGTGCTCAAACGTCTGACCGTTTACACTAATCTTGAAAACAGGAACCAACACAGTCCATGTTATCAAATATTCCGGTTTATGTGGGTCCAAAATCAAGATCGGAACCGTTCATTAGTTCTGGAAGGTCGAACATGGCAAAGTGACCAAATTTCATCCGTTAATTCCTCTTATATTTCGAGATATGTGCCAAAACGTCTGACCGTTTACACTATTATAGAAAATGGGAATAAAAACAGTCCCTTTTTCCAAATATTTCGGTTTATGTGGGATCCAAAATCATGATCGGAACCGGTCATTAGTTCGGGAAGGTCAAACATGGTAAAGTGACCAAATTTCAACTATTGATCCTTACTATATCTTGAAATATTTATAAAAACGTCCAGTGTATCATACATTCTACAAATTGTAGGAATCCTTCTTCCTTCCGAACCTGGAACTCTCATCCGGAATCCTACCTGAGGAGGTGTTGATTCCTTGGAGATGGAGAGAATCCTCTAAATAGCATGGACTGTTGCCAAACGTGCCCTAAAGAGTGTCTCTTACTAGCGTACTTAAATTCTTTTTCTCATAGACATGTATCAATCTCTTCTGCATTCACTGCAACAGCGCAACCTGATATAGCCACAATGACATGGTCTTTGTTACATCTTTTTATTATTATTATTATTATTTTTAACAATAACCAAGCCTGTGTGGCCCAGCTGGTGACTCTTGCTAACTGATTAATTCTAACTCCTCATGCTTACTCTCCTTAACTGCACCCCCTACGTTCCACAGCCCAATTTTTTTTTAAATCCTTATCATTATAATTATTATTTTTTACCTATGCCCTTCAAAGAAATTTATTTTCACTCCTCAAGAAATATTTCCTACATCTGCCCAATTTGACACTAATCCAACTTCTGCATACCCTTGGTAGTAATATCCAGGAATCAAAGTTTTAGGTCCTCCAAACAATGATCAAATAGTTACTATTCTTCTGTCCACACCCTACCCAGTATTGGGGTGAACTCAAGTAGGCTCAAACAGGCCTAAGGGGTGATTTTCTCAATAAAGGCGCACACACATTGGTGTAAAAGACCCAATTTTTCCAGAGTTTTTTGCTAGAACTCTTCCACATAGATAGAATAAAGGACAACACAATGATGATAAACCGTTCTTAATTCTTCCATAAAACCCATTAAAGAGGAGAAGAGAAGAGAAGAGAAGAGAAGAGAAAAGAAGGTACCTGCTGTGACGAAACGGCGGTTGTACTGCATTCTCTTGTGAGCCCTGCCTCTGGGCTTCTTCTTCTTGTCCTGTTTAGCCACCTTTGGGGTTTGTCCCCTCACCTTCCCTGCACGCGCGAGCGATCCGTGTACCTTCCCTGAAAATTCCCAAGAAGAAGAAGAAGAAGAAGAAGAAAGACCCTCATTAAATTCATATTCCTATGGATAACGATGAAGAGCAGATCATAACCCAGAAATCAAATTTTTGAAAAAAATCCTCGATTTTGGAAGCGAGAGAGATTACCCATAGCAGAGATTAGGGTTTATGGGCAGTGGGAGCTTTATTCGCTTCGCAGGAGAATTAGATAGACAGATGGAACTAGGGTTTATATTGAGGTAAGGAAATCTAAGGAATCGTTGACTCAGGATCGTACAAGGGCTGAGTCAAATTTAGGGGACACTCGGTATTATATAGGTGTTAAAAAAAATAAAAAATAAAAAAAATAAAAAATAAAAACTGTTGCAAAGGTGGTTTTTGTAGTTTTCTTCTTTTTTTTGTATTTCTTGAATTTTTAAATTTACTAGTTTGGATTAATTATCATGAATACATTGAATGAACATGTACATTTTTTTATTTTAAATATTTATTTTTTAGAACTTTAAAATTAATGTAAAAATGAAAAATAACTCGACTTAAATGTTTGGGACCCATTAAATAAATATCCTTGATATTAAGCCTTCCCCCAAACCAAATCACAAAAACCAATGCTAAGTATGGATATGCATGAAGAGATAGAATTCTATATATACTAGAAAAGGGGATGATGAGAGTCTATAAACAAGGAAAGTATATTAGTAAAAAGTGGAGGAAGAATATGTTAATAGTTGTAAAAATAAAAAAATAATTTTTTAGTAGTTGTTGAAATCGAAAAATAACTTCTAGTTAAAATTAAAAGGTAAAGTCAAAATTAGATTCAAAACCTTCCAGCTTGATATATTATATGGGACCTACTGCTTCCGACCCATCAACTATCCTATAGAATTCTATATTCACATTTTTCACTAATGGGTTTCAAAGTGGGTAGGTTAGTTGTGTATAATAGATATCATGTGGGTCCACTATTATCTAGAAGAACACACACTATCATTATACTATTTATTAGATCCCACAATGATTGTGTTATAAAGATGGCCCGGCATTGAGCATTGATTTGATTGTTAGACAGATGACATTTTGGAAATTTAGGAGTCATTTTTGCATACCGGACATTTTATGAAATGTACTTAAAAATTTCTGACTTAAATAATGTTTAACTAAATATACAAGTATTTTTTTTATGACATGGGTATCCCCATGGTATTACTATTTTCGGACGCATGTACTACCTCACAACACACGTGCACTGGGTTTGTCTAGGGTAGGATTAGGACCCGAATACAAGATATGAAGAGCAAACTCATACCTTTTGCAATTATGCAAATGAAACCTCAGGCGGGTTATACATGTAGCTTAAGATAGAAAAAATCGTAAATTAAGTGAAAGATAGTTATTCACATATATTTTAAAGTGTTGTACACAAAATTTTAATTAATTATATTATATGAATTTATATTCTGATGATTGTAGGAAAGAGCTCATAATTCCATTAATCCATGTAATTGTTATTATCTAATGCTTAATAATAATTTAAATATCAATTTGAATTATTATTCAATTTTGGATGAAACTTACCCCGTGAGATGGCTTATGCTAGTCATCTCTTGAAGTGAAATGGAAACTCATTTGTGAAAACTCTTAGTCCTCCAAAATTTATACCGGTCAAAATCACCAGTTGCACGCACGTTTACCAGTGAAAACCAAATTTTACTCTATGGAGTTGGGTCTTACTTTCCGATTGGTCCCCCATCAAGAAGGCACAATCAAAATAAGAAAAAAAGAATGGATATAATCGAAATTTGGCCCACAATCAACCCAAATGGCTGCAGTTATCTTCACCTTAGGGTTGTCAGCGGGTCGGTGTTAGGATTTTTATATTGCTAATTTGATGGAAAGCACTATCATCGTCAGTCATCTGATCACACACTCGTTCAGCTTAGTCTGGACTTTGTAACCTGGACCCCAGACTTGAAAATGCTATTGTTTTTCAAAAACTTCATCCTGCATGTTTTTAGAACTCAAATTGTTTTTTCGAAAACTTAAGTTTTTCGTGCATGATTTTGAAAAATCAAGTTTGGAATCGAGGTTCTTGTTTCGCATACAAACTCCATTTTTAGAATCCTTTTAGTATGCATAAAACATATTGGCTATGAGTTCATTTTTTCAATAAATCAATTTCTCAAAATTTCAACTGAACTCTGCTCAGGCCTGTGTAGCCGGTCGACCGCGCCTCCCACCCGGTCGACCGCGCACACTAAAAACAGGGTCTGAAAAATCTGTCATTTTTGTCTCAGACCCTGTGTGCCCGGTCGACCACGCAGTTGGGCCGGTCGACCGCGCTTATAGCCGTTGGGCCAATATGACCGTTGGACCCGTTCGACCGCGTGGGCTTGGGGGTCGACCGGGCCAACTAGCCGTTGGGCAGTCTTTTTGTATAAAAGCCTATTCTTTTCCTTTCTTTCTTATGGCTGTTGGGATGCAATTTTTGAACCATTTTTGAAGCCTAAAGAAGAGGAATAAGCTAGGATAGCTAGAAGCTAATTGGAAATCAAATGTTTGAGATTTAAAGAGGTATATCTTTTAAGTTAACTTTGATTTTCATTCCATTTTAAATTCATGCATGTTCAAATCTTTGTAATTTCATATTTGCATGATTTCTAGCCTTAG
Organism: Camphora micrantha; assembly: GCA_003546025.1. Taxonomy (NCBI): domain Eukaryota; kingdom Viridiplantae; phylum Streptophyta; class Magnoliopsida; order Laurales; family Lauraceae; genus Camphora; species Camphora micrantha. The sequence continues at coordinate 57,072,832 of QPKB01000001.1, forward strand.
TTGAGATGTTTTGCAAACACAATATTACCTTAGAATTCTAGTTTGTTTTGCAAACATACTCATCTCAATCACATGTGTTTTTAAACTTTAAAACTTCATACAACTTGTGTAGCATGTCTTTCCAAGTTATTTGAATTCATCATGTGATTGGTTTATAACTTCAATCATCATTTTCAGTGCTTAGATTTTCAAATGCATCAAGCATTCATTTGTGAGCTTCTTTTTAAAAAATGATTGAAGTAAACATCCATACACTTTGAGCATACACCTTTGCTAATTATTTGTGTATGTTTGTATGTTGATTTAAACTTTCACATCAGCCTATTTAAAAGGCAATTAAATTGAGCTTAAATTGTATCTCTTTGAGTGTTTTTGTAGACACTTCCTTGAGAAGAAAACCTTATCTTGTAGAGGTTATTGCTTAGCCTTTGAAAAGCATCTTGTAGAGGTTATTGCTTAGCCTTTGAAAAGCATCTTGTAAAGGTTATTGCTTAGCCTAGAAAAGCACATTAATAGGTTGTTGTTTAACCTAGAAAAACATCATTGTAAAGGTTATTGCTTAGCCTTTTTGAAAAGCATAAATAGTGAAAATCCGGTGGGGTGTTGGAACATAAACCGGTAGTGGATGTAGGCATTGAGGCCGAACCACTATAAATCTTTGTGTAAGGTTATATGCTTGTGGTGATTTCTCTTGTTAGCTTCCGCATCTTGTTTGGTAAATCATCATATGTGACTAGTTGTTTTCATTAAAGTTAAAATTGGCATTGATTAGTCATAAAGTATAGTTCACCCTATTCACCCTCCCTCTAGGGTTAGGATCCCGGACTTTCAGTCGGTTCCGGTCCGGGTCCATGGTGGATTCAGAGCTGGAACTGGAACCGTTATGGAAAAGGTGGAACCGAATCTGGACCCGTAACCATTTTGGAATTGGTTTTTTGGCTCCGCAACTGGAACCGTTATGGAGAAGGTGGAACCGGATCTGGAGCCGTAACTATTTCGGAATTGGTTTTTTGGCTCCGGAACCGAAACCAGAACCATATATGGGACGGGTCTGGATCTGGGTCCGAATTTAGGTAAAGAATGATATTAAAAAAAAAAAATGGTTTTTATGAGAGATTTTTAAAAATTGAGGTAATATATCGAGTTTCGAGTCTACGGGTCTGAACTAGGGTGAAACCGAACCCGGACCCATTTATTTATCGGGGCCTAAATAAGGACCCAGACCCGGTTTTTGGCGAGTCGGAACCTCTGGGTAATCGGAGAATCAGATACCAATTTACATCCCTACTTCAGCCGTTTGGATTTCCTTTTTTTTATATTATTTATAGTGTGGCTCTCACGTGTAGGTGGGCCCACCTGGGGCCATCCAAGTGGACCAAACAAATCCCCCCTATTTACATAGGTCCAACCAAATTTGCACTCATCCAAATGTACTATACACCCTTAGATCGACTGTACACCGATTTGAATGGACTGAACTTGTGGGCCTTAGATGATAGGCTTAGGATGATTGGATAGGGCTGATTTTTTGTAGAGAAGTGGGGCCATAGCAGATCTTCAAATCCCCCAAGTCCCGATGCCCAATGGGCTCACTTGATGACTCAGAGAGAGAGAGAGAGAGAGAGAGAGAGAGAGAAGGGATCCATACCATGAGTGCAGAGGTGATACCAGGCCTGAGTGCCTGACCCAAGAGGATCAAGGTTCTGACTTAAACACTATGTTTGGGAAGGGGGGAGGGGAGGGGAGGGGAGGGAAAGGAAAATTTGAGAGGGAAGGAAAATGAAAGTGAGGGGAGGAGAGGGGAAGGAAAATTAATTTTAGTTCCTCTTATTTGGATAGTCAAAAAGTAAGGGGAAGAAAAGTGAAAAAGTATAATTTTATTTGTTTGTGAGGTAGAGAGACAAAAGACCATTTTATCCTTGCTTTTGCAAAAGTTTTAATTGGACAAAAGGGCAATTTAGTAATTTAAAATAAATTCCCCTCTTTGCCCCTCTTTTTCCCCCCACTTTTAAGGGGAAAATTTTGGCGTGAGCCCCACACTCATTTTCCCCACAAATTCTCCTCCCCACTTCCCAAACACTCTCAATTCTCACTTTCCCTCCATTTTTACCTTGGTTTTTTCCTTCCCCCCATTTTACCTCCTTTCCAAACAGTACCTAACCCTTGAAGTTGGTCAAACTCATTCAACACGACTGTCTTGGTGACCTATGAGTCAACTCATCGAGACTCACACATGTAACCTAGTAGGACTCGACCATACACATCAACTCATATGACTCTGTGACCCATCAAGTCGAGACAACTCATCCAGAGGTCCAAACTCGTGCAACCAGTAACAAAACCATTGTAAGAATCATATAAAAGACTAGAGGGGTGACATTTGAAAGCTAGGCACATTTGAGACTTATATGCATATTTTATCTTTTGAGTAAAAAAAATCAGATTCACACTGTAATGGCTGCAGTTAGCCTTTGGATAGTATCACGTGGCCCCTTGGTATTGAAAATGGCCTAAATTTCACTCCAACCCAAGTACCCAAGTGACATTCTAAGTCTTGAAAACATTCATATCCTATATACCTGAATTCCCGATGCTTTGTATCTTTTTTGGATTGCAGTGAAATTGGAGACCTCAGTTACATAATGGGATGTGTGGGATATAGGCTGGTTGGCAGCATAGAATCAGTTCTTTATCTTTTCATCCTTGAAAAGACTTAAATTATGCAAATCTCATAAAGTCTGGACAAATTTTCTAAACTCCAAAAATGACTCTACAAGCTAGAACAAAGCACTGTACTAAGAAACCCACATGACACACACACACATGGTAAAATGTCATCCCATTCATATATAATAGTGAAGGAGAAACAAGCAAACAAAATAAACAAACCCAACCCCATTTCACAAAGCTATCAGCTCCATAGGCATTGCACTGACTGGGAAATCCCATATGAATCTCAAAAGAGGGATTGATCACACCTTAATCAGATTCAGTTGTCTTGCCCCATCAGCCAAGCCAAACCTAAAGCTATACAGATATGATGAAATGCATGCCCCATTTGGGGGTATTACATTCCAAAACACCTGAAATCCTATATATACAGCACAAATAGATATGCATTGTATGATAAGATATTTGAAACCATGGTGAACAAGTAAAAAACACATGATATAGTCGCGCCGCGCCCCCCGCCCCCCCCCCGCCCCCCGCCGCAACCCAAGAAAGAAAGTAAAAAAAAAAAAAAAAACCATTTTGATTACCAATGATGAGCTTGTGTGTGCTCGTGTGGCAGACACTGTCGAGTAACTCCTCCAAGTCTGACGGAGTTTTTGGACATAACTCGGAAACTCGCCCACCGCATTCAACTGAACAACAGCCTGTCTGGTTGATTCTAATTGTGTTTCAAATCAATGGTATGGACAGAGACCATGTAGCAGTTACAGTAATAAAGGAACACAGGAATTTAGCCAAAAAAGACTGCTTGTATTTCTTTCACACCAAGCTGTCAAAGTAAGATGTGTCTGTGTTTCAAAAAAGCCCCTCTTAGAGCAAGTTTTCTTTCAAATGTAGACATCATTCTGTAAGAAACCCATCCTAAAGACAGTTTATATCTACTGTACGTATGTCACTAAAAGATGTTTTATGATTCCAATTTTTGCAATCACTCTACTTCACCACAATGAAGTTTGCTTTCAGTTCGGAGATCTGAACCGGATACTTTCCTTCCTCATCATACTCAGTAAACTCGCCTTCAGATAAATCGATGTCAGTAAACTTGGTCCCGCTCTCCTGGAAAACACAATACAGTTGTCAGTTAGAATAGGATACACATGGATACTTTTGGGCCTAAATCTCCACATAAACAACCACCAATTTGGGTAAAATTTCTAGTAGGATCTGCATAGTAGGATGTTGATTCTGGAGGGGAATAAGGCCCGTTGGTCATGAGAAAATGCAGCTGTATTTTCAGACCAAACCCTGTAAAACAGGCTGAAATCTGGTTAGGCGTACAACTGCTTCAGGAGTTCATTTACACCAAAATTGAGAAAGCAGAAGATAGTGAACTCCTTTCATAATATCAGAATGCTTCAGTTGATGTTTCTCAGAGCAGCTGGCCAATTGTCCCATTCAAAACTAAACCCACACCAAATGCGCCCCTACTGATTTTGATTGGAAACAAGAACCAAACTGAATAGTAAGGACAGCATTTTCAAAGCCTAAAATGAAAATAATTAGAAAGGATTCAATATTTATTATTTACCTGAAATGAAAATAAATTCAACATTATTGTTCATTAGAAAAGAACTATATACGAGAAGAGAGCCAATTACTTAGCTAGTGTAAATAGAATCCCTATCAACACTAACCACCCATCTATGACTCCCTACTCCCTAGCAAGAGAGTTGGAAGTCGGATCACAACTCAGAAAGTCACAACAAAGTTCAGCGTTTAAAAAATCATTTCAATGTTTCATATGGCCCACCATCGACAACCGATCAACACCACAATATGTTTCTATATGTATTCTATAAACTGCTTGAGACAATTACACTAACCTTTCCAGTCTTTAAAATTAGAAAGTCCCAGAATTTCTGAGTAGTACTCTGGTCAAATGCATGATTTATGGCCCATTTGTTCGCATGGAATTGAATTTGTACAAATTCCAAGAAATGTACTTCTAAAAGTGGTCAAAATTGAAGAAACAAAGGTGAAGATCCATAAAATGTCATCAAATAATCTCCCCTTCGGAGAAAATCACTTAAGGGGAGATGGAAAATGAATACCCATCTATCACCCATGTAAATCAAATCATAGGAAAGTCAGGGTCCCGTCTATATCTCCACCTTATATCCTGAATTCAACCCTTCACCCCTTTAATAATCCTTTGTTGGAACCCATTTCTATGACGCACGGATACTTCAAAATGAGCAACGTATCATGTCCAATATTTCACTTTTTAAGTGTAAAATATGTGTCCCTGCAGTGTCTATTGCATGTTCCTGTCATTTCCATGCCCTATCTGGGCATCATAACCCATTTTGCCATTAACTCCTAGGAACTCACTTCCATGCTATCAAGTGGGACTTCGTTTTTTGGATAGTAATGCATTCTTTACTTAAAATAATATAACATAGGTGGTGGTGGGTGGGGGGCAAGAAGGGAACCTTGATGATAGTTTCATTTGTATCACCTAGAGTTACTGCTGTAAAGAAATAGGTCAGCAGGTCAGCTAGACCTAATGGGTTAGCCCTTAACTCATGTATTGGGTCAGCCCACAAATCTAAAGATTGTATGAGTTGTCAAATAGATACTAGATAGATACCATGTGAGATTATCCAGAACTAACCAGAAGCATATAAGAAGCTAACCAGAAGCATACAAGTGAGAGAAGTATTGCAAGAGAATTCGTTATGTTTGTATTGACTGACGATCCATCTATAACACAGTATGGAGAGATTAGTGGATCTAATTACATGATTACAGGTATAGATAACTAGATAAGGAAGCTAGTATCTATCTAGTATCTATTTGACAACTCATACAATCTTTAGATTTGTGGGCTGACCCAATACATAAGTTAAGGGCTGACCCATTAGGTCTAGCTGACCTGCTAACCTATTTCTTTACAACTGCAACACAAAGAAACAATAAAATGAAACAATATTTGAAACACTTTATGGAACGGTTTTCTATAACTACTATAAATCATAAAGATAAACAAGTTGTCTCCAAGGAGACATGATTGTCCGTGTCTTGGGTAGACTAGACACCCCACCCCTAGTTAGAGCAAGGATTTGACCCACAGTATAAGTTATGGGACAGAACCACTTGATTCATTTACTGGTCAACCTAGCTACAACCTTTCCACAATCAGTAATTATATTTTGGTGTAGGGTTAACTCCAAACTGTCCAAACTGGTCAACCTAGCTCCAACCTGTCCACAGAATCACTAGGAATCAAGTGATTAGATTTCTCCGACCTGACCAGGAATTCTAATAAAGCAGAGGGGCGAGCCATTAGGCAAACTCTTTGTATTTTATTTGCATCATCCTCTGGTCCACTCATGGTGGGAAGTGACCCTTCAAGGCTATTGGTTGAGTTCATCCATGAAAGATCTTCCATGGAGAGACTTCATTTTGTGTTCATTGAGATCATGAGTCTGTGCAAGCTCATCTAGATAGACTTTCTTCATAAAGTTGATGGGATTGGGAACAAATGAGCAGAGGCTGATATATTGGATAAGGAAGGTGTGTGAAGGGAGTGTTGGTTTTATATTTGTACCATTAACTCCTTGGCACTACAATCATTACCTTTTCTTCTCACCAGTGATATCTTTTCACATGCACACACACACAGGTGGAGTTAATATGCATGTTTCTTATTTATTCAGAAGGCCGAGAAGGTTTGTCCGGTATTGATTTATTTTTTTATTATTTTTATGAAAAACCCAGCAATATCGGCCTGCTTCTATTAGTCTAAGCCAAACATTTCATGGACCAGCCATGACATCTGATTGGTGGCTTGAAAATGGACATTACAGCCAACTGTCAACATTCAGTTATGTGAGAATCGGTTGATGTCTAGGAATGAATAGTTGGCCCCATTTACAGTTTGTACGTCTCAAAAAATATTACCATTGAACATATATAGTTTATCAAAACTAAAAGGAGATCATGAAATCTGAAGATATGGAGAGTGAAAAAGGGCACTGCTCCATATCAATGCATAAAAAAAATATTCCACAACAATGTTCATTACACTCTGGCTAATTGTAAATTTGTAATAAAGAGTGCAGGGAAGAAAACTGTATAATTTAAATACACATCCAACAGACAATGAAAAATTGACAAGAACACAGATACTCACAGATACAGCTTCCCAACCACTTCCGAAAAAGAAATCCACAGGCTCGAAGCCCCTGCAGTCAAAAATCATCAAAGGAGCAAACTTTCCCCTTGAACTTGAAGTAATATCCAGGCTCAGCGGTTTTCCTCGTCCTGGGATCATCAGGACGGTCCCATCCCTCCCACAAAATTTGCACTGAAAGGAATGCCATCCAATGCATGAATGTTAGATAAGTTACATGAAACAAACTATTGGGGTGTCACACAAAAGTCCATTAAAAAAATCCACAGTCTAAGATACATATAGGAAGTAAAACTATTTTCAATTCTTTGGTTTCACAGTTTCCTACAGTATCAAAGAAACAGTTGCACATAAATTTTTTAAACAAGCACAGAAGATATTATTACAAAGAGATCAATACAAGTAATTGCAATTGCCTCTTACTATAGTCTATTGTTGGTAACAGATGTCTGAAGTAATGAGGATAGTGGTAATTTAATTGAGTCTTGAAGAGTATGGGTTTGATTTTTGAGTATTTGAGTCTTGCAAAAGTATTAAACAATTTAGAACCCATTTTAGGTCACACATTATGGCTCCATTCGATGCTTAGATTTTTATCTGAATAAAAAATAATATATTTTCATTAAAAAAGTGCATTTCCTCCTGCTTGTTTCATTCTACCTATTCTCTTTTGAGTAGAAAAGCAGAAAGCATGAAATAAAGGGGCACGAGGGGGAGACATGAAGGAAAAGAAAATTTACTTGGTAGGGATATAGGAATCCAAACAAAACCTACTTTTTTGTATTACCCCAAAATAAGATACATTTACATGAAAAAAGAAATAGCCAAACACAGGCTAGAACCTGATTTTTATTTGGCACTATACAGAGCATTTGAGAATTCTCTTTGTATTGCATACATCTAACACACATTTCTCAGTTTAATAAGAGAAGAATCTCTTTAAATACTA